>JAVCKV010537123.1:0-11227 GCA_032274145.1 Herpochondria borealis | reverse complement strand
CAATGCCAGGGGCGTATTCTTGCTGGTGAACACGAAAGAACCAACCGAGGATCGCAGTCTCCTCCCAAAAAGTTCCCCGATGAACTCTCACATGGGACGGACATCTCTACCGGTACCGTGCACTAGCCACCAGAGGTATTGGAGGCCAACGTTCGTTCACATTCTCAACAATCTCGCAAAATGCATTGCCACGAATACTCGCATCATCTCTCGATCGAGCCGCTCAAGGTCGAGGCTCTCCAATGTGCAACACACGGTTAGTACTCGAATACCGCTACACGACAACTGCGGCACCACACGATGCGACTCTATCTAAGCCAACATACCCTTATTTGTAGCTACCCAACGACCTACCCGTTTTAATATGGTGGAACAGCAATCTGTGACACATGATTTAAATACTATACCTGATACAGGCGCCTCGAAAGACGTGTGTCTCAAGTTTTGATCGTTCTGACTTGTCAATGGGAGGCATACATTCAGTGCGAAAACGAGTTTCAACGACAGATAGAGCAGGTTGCTTGTCGGAGATTCTTTGCGTTACCCTGACGATTGGCACGGAGAGCAGTTCGCACGCACAAATTCTAGGCTCGATTCAACGCCCCACCTTTTCAAGTAAGAATGAAATATCTTGCAGTACCATCCTTGCTTCTCATCGAACCAGACTTTCATCTGCGCAACCCTGTTCTTCCATGGCCTACTCTAAGAGAGCGCTGTGCAGTGCATGCAGTTTGATTGCCTTCGACCCAACCACTTCCACGCGATTCTTCTTGATGCACTGAACAAACGTTTCATACCGACGAGGAAGAAGAAATTTGTGGTAGATATGGATCCTGGTCTGAATAGGAGCTCGAACAATAATTGTCCAGCTGGCAACAACCGCGCACCAGCGTTGGTCGCCGGTGCGAAGATTTGTGTGGTTTCGGGCTCCTGCTTTGCACACGACGGCGACCTCGACGATTCGATTGGGAAGGATGAAGCCGCTATTGGTCTCCCGCATTGTTGTTGTTTCTCTTTTGTGTGAGGATTGTATTCATGGATCATAATGGGACGGTGACAGAGGGTGATGCAGGTAGGCACCAAGTGAGTAACTGCGTGAGCATGTCAAGACGAACCACAACTAGAACGTTCAATAGTACGTTCTTACGGAGAGCCTTCGACAGTGACTTGTTCACCGCCTGTACAGTGTTCAAACAGGGACTAAGTTGGCGACGAGGTTTTCTCCAGAGGTAGCCGCTACCCTCGAGTACGAGATGCTGCTAGCCCTGTTTGGGCCTCACCCTCAAACTCATTCGAGCCTAGTAGACCATTTGCAGTGGCTCTCAGCATTTTGCATTAGCTGTACCTGATCGAAACACCCGTAAAAGTGACGCGAGGTCGTGCGTCTTCAAGCTCTACGTGTACCATGCACGAAATGAAACCGTGATGTGACGTAGCCACAACGCCAGCGCGCGCGCCAAGGGACAGCAGGGTCATTTCAAGGGACAGAAGGGTCATTTCAAGGGACGTCCCTTGAAAAGCAAGGGACATGACTCAAAAATTCAGTGAGTCACGAGGGACATTTGTGTAGGCTCACGTGGGGTCCAGTACACTGTCCCTTTTGGTCCCTTGTGCGGCATTTTTCCCTCACAACTAGTATTACTGTATAACCGCAACCACGACGAGCCCACCAAACCCGTTCCAACTGTAGGTGAAGGCTATCACAATGTTCCAACTCAAACAAGTAGTTTATGACAACAAACATCCAGATGCGAGGGTGATACAAGAGCGTGTTGGCTGTCGCCATACAGCTGGCGAGCTATAGTGCAGAGTGCCACTGGACAAGTTGCGCCATTGTGACGGCTTATAAGGCTGCTGTCGTGGTCGGGCAGACATCAACGAAAGCCTCTAGACCAGTGAGGGTCTAGATACAGATCCTCTCTACTTGCGATTCCCTGTTATTATTCCAGTCTCTCACTCATGTCATGGGGAAACCAACCTCCTCTACTTGTTTGTCAAGGCACCGGGAGTTCACTGTAGATCGGATACGCCACACAATCGTTACTAAAACTATACTACGCAGGGTGGATTTAATCAGGTGTGTTTTTCGACTTCTTCATTCGATAAGACAATTATCCCACTCTTTTGCCTGTGCGGTTGGTCTTACTCTGTCATCAGGTGGACACGGAATTTGTATCAGGCAACTATCGTGCTCGCGTTGCTGTCTGCGATCTTAGGGCTTAGGCGATTGGCACAGGTTGTTCGATTTCGACAATTTCATAGGAACTGTTCTCCAGCTCATTCACAGCACTAGATGTCCAAACAATAGTACGCAGCCACTGTTGACACCTTCTGTCAAAACACCAAAATACCCACCCATCTAACTGCACGAGTTCTTCTTCGGCTTCGGATGGTGCTCTATGAGGTTTCGGCTTCTCCTCCGCGAACTCCTCTTCTTCTTCTCCTTCCTTCCTCACGACCTTCAAGATGTTCTTGATTTGCTTTTTGTGAGAATCACACTTGTACCTGCTATCTTTCTCGTGAGTGATTACATGTCCAAAGACCACATCATTGTCGTCTTTACTACGCAAGGATAAGGCATAGCATCCAGAAAATGGACCCGTGGCAACCCATGTGGAAGAGGACCCCGACGTGATTCGTGGAGTATACGTCCCAAGACCATGATACTGAGTGACCGCCCGTCCAGCGTTGTTACCCATTGTGGCACCATTTCCGAGGTAGGGAATCCAATAGCCTTGACCTTTCTGCATATCTGCCTTCGAAATGGAGATATTGAAATCGTTTCCAATTGTAGCCCTGGCACTGTGGACTTGCTCCGAAACCGAGTCGTCAACTCCATGAGCATACTTTTTGTCTGCTGCCGCAAATACAAACCTATTAGGAATCACAATCCTCTTTCCAACCAGACCGCCACTGGTGAAACCAACTGATAATTCCATTCCCTCACTACTAACCTTCTTCTTAAGGATGAGGTCGGGTCGGAGTGGCTTTCGGACAGATGAGACAACCTCTCGGGGTCTATTCTTTTTCTCTATAGCTCTCCTCCTTCTGAGCTCCTCCGTCATGTCCATTGCCTCACGGCGGCCATGTGGATCTTTCTTGGGAGGTGTACAGTCTCCATCATATTCAATAATATCAGCATCGGGATTCAAGGTTTCGACGACACGTCCGCGAGGTGGAGATTTTGACTTATTGGACGTTTTAGCCTTGTTGCCCCTATGGGGAGATTTGCTCTTCTTTAGCGAACCGTCTTCGCGACCTTCCTTCTTGGGAGACTTGCTCTGTTTGGTAGGAGACTTGGACTTCTTCTTTAACTTTGTCATTGTTGGAGATCTCCCCCTGATGGTGCGACGGGCGCCCACAGGCTTGTTGGTGATGGGGTCAATCTTGACTTCTTCGTACTCGGACATGATGATGTTGTATGCTGATTGTGTAAGGGCTGCTTCTATTTCTCTGAGGATCTGTTTTATGGAATGATTATGAGAAGGGACGAACATACTTTTCTATCAGCCGTGCTATATCGCCTCATGCAGTTTTGGGTCGTGAGTTGTCTTTCGTGAAATTGCATGCAAGTTCAGAGTACGCGTGTATCTATGTGAAGTTCAGAGACACAGAAATGACAGAATGACTTGTTCGGCGAAAATGTGTGGCAGACCACGCTACCAACATCAGGGGCATCGAACAATCCTTGGCGCCCAACTCAATTGGGTGCTGGGATGAGTATATCCTCGGCAAGCGGCTTCGCTCCGCCCTGTACGCCATCTACTGGTGCTGCCTGTGAACACGAAACCGATTGTCTCTCCTCAACATTCCAACCATGTATTAGAGGTCGAGGAGACTACATTGAAATCAATGAAGGCAGCCACCAGGTATAACAGAGGAGAGGGCATTTGCTAGCTATGCTATTCTCAGGTGATCCCGTGCGCATATGCTGTCTGGGCCGAAGTACATGCGAGAAAGCAAGTAGACCCCGTTTAGATTGCAACTGTGTCTCCATCGATTGGATCATTGGGCGATCCAGACATCATTCAGGATCTTCTAACTCTATTACATCTTATCTATCTCTCCCGCATCTCCTTTACAATAGTGATTGTTTAGATCTGCGTCGATCGATTGGATCTCTGCACAAACTGATCTCCGTATTTTGTTTTCCACTTTGGAAGTCTCATCTTTCCAGCTCCAGCCAGATATACTGTACCTCATCTACCATCTTTTCGACGCGCTGTTTGACGGTCTTAGGATTACAGCAGCACTCGTTTAGATTCTACACTTCGACACGACCTAGAGTAGTAGTCGAAGAAACTCAACAACTTACCTCGTCGAACACTACATCTTCTTTCCCGAATCTGTTTGTGTTCGCACCTCTCTGGACTCCTGATTAAGATCAACTCCTCGACAAGTTTGGTTGCTACACATGTCGCGATCAATCACACCGTCATCTATAGATCTTTCCTCGCATTCGACTGCATGCCACGCACGACCAAAAGCCAGAAAGTGAGGTTTCCAAAGTTGAAGCAGGATGAGAGGGTATCCTGTTCTTGGCATGTGTGTCTTCACTATGTACGATCCTCAGGTACGAATAAAAATCGAAAGTATCTGTTTATATACAACCTCAACCCCAATATATTTTTCGGTTTGTAATCCCAGAAAGAACATGGAGGGCGTATCCGTTTGATAGTAAGTTTGAAGTAGAGAACAGACATGCTCGTGCCAGATGTGGGCAACGGAAGCCATGGGAAGACTTGCTTCTCATTTTTCTTGTAGCCCACCAATCAGATTCGAGGATTCAGTATTTTTAGTCCTCATTCTGAAGATAATTAATGACGCAAAACAGATGGGTACTCTATGAAATTCTATAGAAAAAGTGAGCTCATGTTATACGAACCCTCGACGAAAGTATAGCCAAAAGAAGAACCCAATCCAACGGAAGTTCTCAGCTGTTGCTGCTGTGCTTGCTTCTTGCAGTTCTTCTCCTCGCTGTGCGTATCATCGCACCGTTGCTCCTTACATTGCTGCTTGAAGCCCCCTTCTGATTGTCAAGAAGAACTAGACAGAGTCAACCCCGCAACCCCCGAGTCTAGCCCCACACTCTACAAGTCTAGCCCCTCAGCCCCCTTCTACCCCTCGCCTAAGACAGCATCATGACGCCATCCCCAAACACTGTCCCCACCCACACGTTGGTGACTGGAACTCTAGGCGACGACGGTTATGTGGAAGGCGCCGACGTTACCGTCGAGGTCGACGAGAAGCAACCAACGTCTCCGTCCTCCTCAGACAACAATGATTCTCAAGACGATTATAGTATCAAGAGAGAACCCTTTTTTGCATTTGTTCCGCAAGTCTTTGGTTGGGGCGCAGGTGTCGTGACGCAAGAGGCCCGTTACGGTAAGAACGCGGTGATTGGCTTTCCTTCCTTCTTTTCCACCTACATGAAGGACACGTTTAGCTTTTACAAGTCAAACCCTCGCACGCTCTACTCTGAAATCATCTCTGGTTTCACCGTTGCAATCATGCAAGTGCCCGAGAGTATTGCATTTTCCTTCGTCGCTGGAGTGCCTCCCCTATCTGGTCTTCACGCCACGTTCTGGATGGCTCTCATTACCGGAATCATGGGTGGCAAACCCGGCATGATTTCCGGTGCCGCGGGAGCCCTCGCCGTGGTTGTCGCCGATCTCACCATTGACGGTGGAGTACTGGACTACCTCACTATGCCCGAGCGTTTGAATGTCCTCTATATGACCATGTTTGTCTGTGGAATCATGCAGATACTCTTTGCCTGGTTGAGATTGGCCAAGCTCGTTCGCTTGATTCCAGAAACGGGCATGATTGGTTTCATGAATGGGCTGGCAATCATTATCTTTTTGGCTCAACTTCCTGCGTTTCAAACCTGCGATGCAGCACCTCTCTTTGTCGACTGTACCCTCGAACAGCGTCAGTGGCTCACGTTTACCGACAATACGTGGCAACTCATCTTGACTATATTCCATGTCGGACTCTGCATGGCCATCATGAAGTTCTTTCCAAAGATTCCAAAGGTTGGTAAAATCATCCCAGCCAGTCTCGTGGGACTCTTGGTGGGAACGCTGTTGGAACACACACTCTTTCGCAAGGTATTCAAAGTCGCCACTCGAACCGTCGAAGAGACTGCGGAAATGTCTGGCAGTCTACCAATGTTTGATTGGCCAGTGGTGCCTACCGATAGCAAGACGATTACGACCATTTTCACGTTTGGGATTACTTTGGCTGCCATTGGTGGTGTCGAATCCGTTTTGACCCTTCAAGCATGCAACGAGATTACCGATACCGTGCCACAGATTTCCGATTCCAATCAAGAGTTGCTCGCTCAAGGTGTGGCCAACTTGGTGAGTGGCCTGTTCAGGGCCATGGGTGGTGACGCCATGATTGGGCAATCTACGATTAACATCATGAACGGAGCACGGTACCGAGTGTCCTCCACAATGAGTGGCATATTCATGCTACTCTTTGTGGTCGCACTTTCACCGTTCATCAACCTCCTACCGGTTGCCACCTTGACGGGAGTCCTCTTCATGGTGGTCTTGTCGACCTTTCAGTGGAAGACATTTTCGATTCTCCGCTATGGTCGATTGAGCGACTCGATTGCGGTACTCTTGGTGACGTTGATTGCCGTGTTCTTCAATCTCGCCATTGCTATTGCGGCAGGTGTCGTCTTTTCGGCATTGGTCCACGCGTGGGACAGCGGTGCTCATGTCGATGCGGATATAGAGATTCAACAAATGCTCGTCAATGATGAGCAGCAAATGGTAAAGTACGTCAAAGTCAAGGGAAGTATCTTTTTTGGAAGCGCCAGACATTTCATCAACATGTTTCATGTCGCGAATGATCCTGACTATATCGTGATTGACTTTACCGATGCCTTGGTGATTGATCATTCGGCGGTTGCCGCCATTCAAGGCATTGGTCATCGCTTTGAAAAGGTGGGCAAGACTGTCTTGCTCCTGAATCTGACCAAGAAATCTCATGGTCGCTTGCAGCGTACGGGTGATCATGAAGCTCTCAAGCGTCAAATCACGCACTCGCAACACGTGCGCAGCGTCATGCGAGACGAAACAGAAGAAACGACGCAAGAGGTGCATTGTGTGGAATACCACGAACAGAACAAGGATAGTGTCCGTTCTCTGGATAGATTGGAACTTTTTCATGCACCAGTGGATGAAGTGGAGGTTGAGTTGGAGCGTATGGAAAAGGCGCAGCAAAACGTCAAGATTGGGAATGTCAAAAAGGATGAATAAGAAAGAAGTGGAGGAAGCGAGAAGCGATAAAGCCACGACGGTGCGCATTGTTACTGCATAATATAATATACATAGTCAATGTTAAAGAAGGAACGACAGTGATACACTGGTGGTAGATTCTTCACTTTATCATAGGTGAAACAGGGATAAAACGCAAGTTGTTGATGTACAAACACAATGAGTTGTACTACAGAGTACCCGCTGCAAGTGCAAATAGAGGCTAAAGGGACAAAAAGATCCGCATCTACAAGACAAACTGCGGCAGCAGCTTACGTGTGACCAGTTTGCCTACGGACGGCATAGCCCGCAACGGACAGTAGCTCCCGCCAGCGCAGGGTTATACAGACGCGGTGATTTCATTCCTTGCCACGACCAGAGCTAAGGGAGCTTCACGAACCATACGGGCCATATGTATAGGTCACGATCGTTCTGATTGTATGTCATCACCAGAAGTCCCAAACAATGGATCCTCCAACAACGTCGCCGAATTCTTGGCCGTTCGTCGTGCCTTGAGGAGACAATAGGTTCCATACCAGCAAAACAAGAGCGACGATACGATGAGTGCCACATACGACCACTTGAGGTTGGCATTGTGCTTGAGCGTAAATTCGGTTTTTGCAATCCGGCACTATTCTCACGATACCCTTGCCGTACGTATTGCCCAACACTTCCACTCGGTCAATGGTCCCCTGTTGATGGGCCAGCATGATATCGCGAAAACCTGCCGTAAGCATTTCCGTTTTCGAACGAAATGTCATGCATTGATTGACATTGGTATAGCCGGCACCGTCGGAACAATCAAAGGCTTGACCGTATTGATCGTCGTCGCCTCTGCCTTCGCGATCACCATTGTTGGCATCAGCATTGTAGCCCAAATTGTGCAGGGTTGACAGACTTTGAAAACGTCAAAGGCATCATCCCACTTTTCGAGACCTTCCGAAAGGGTATAGACACTGCCGTCTTCTCCGCCATCACCCGAGGCGGCACATCAGGTGGCTGGTAAGTAACTTCGTCATCATTGGTCTATGCTACTATGGTGGGTATAAGTGCCACCGGGCGTTCTTGTTGACCCGATGATAAACCGCGTGCCAGCTGGTAAGTGCTGATCAATCTCGAAGTTCAAACCGAAGACATCCTTCTTGCGGAGATGTCGTTTGAAGTTAGTGCTTGCCACTCACTGCCTGTCTAATAACACAAAACTGCGCCATGGCTGCTGCGTTATGGATGATGCCTGTTGTGTAGATTGATTGTTTGGCAGAGTATCTGCTGGACTAATCGTAAAATCCAAGTCAAGAGAAGAATGGATGTGGTACGGTATACATGCATGCGCGCATGAACGGACAAACCACACGTTCACAAGAGTTTCACAAGGAGGGAAAATATCCAAGAGAACAAAAGAACGTGTCCGAGGAAGAGAGGATATTGATCCAGGAACATCAATGACGCGTCTAATCCGCAAATCACAACAAGAAACGCTCACATAATCACAACCGCATCTATCCAGTACCGCCAACACCAAGCTAGGAAAGCTCTACCTCAACCCTAAACACACTCTCATAAAACTGATACTTCCTTTTCATAGAAAGGCCATCGATTTTCCGGGATGAAAGACAATTTCTCTACTTTCCCTCATCTCGTTGACGACCATGACGTCCCGCCACAACCCCCAGCATCCCGTGGGCAGTCGTGGGCTAGTTTTGAACAATCGGGTGACTCCTCCTTCCGTGATCATACGTCTGTGAGCCCCATTGAGGTTGCAAGTCGTCTCTTCTCAGCACTTCTGGAAGAGTCAAGAGCCCCCCGACTCCCCAAGTTTCCTCCCTTCAGTGTTGATGGCGACCAGCCGAATCCGTTCTATCGACAGCGAAACACATCTCAACGATCACCTCAACGACAAGATCCCCATGCTTCGCAACTTATATTGATCGATCGGCCCAACGAAGGCAATGTCAGCACGCATCTCACGCGAAGGAGAGACAACTTGCTGGTCCCAGGAATCGAAGGGCGAGACACCTTCTATCCGCCTACAACCTCCTTCAATGATGCTTCTTGGACCGTGCCTCGACCAGAGGAGGATCATATGTATTATGGCGAGGATGATGGCAGTGAGAACCACGACTACACCAACGACGACGATACCTCGGGGGTGTGCAACTACAATGATGAAGATGACTCTCTGACCAGTAACACACCAGAAGCAAGCGGTTCTTCCTCATATTGTTGTTCGAATTCGAGGGCTGGTCCCGAATAACGCACAGGGGGCGTCCCAATACAGTAAGTCGATTGAAAGAGTCTATAGCTAACATGCGGTTCAATTATAATTAGGACAAGTTGAAAGAAACTAAAGAGAAAATGTAATTGCAATATATGCTCGTGGGTTGTTGTTTCGTGGGATCGTTATTAGTATGATTGTCTACGCCCTGTACACTGTTTCACGATACCACTGTCATTCATCACCGCAGCAGCTCCCTTTTCAACAGATTTCGCTGTAGGTGGTAGCGCCCGAGCTATCCGGAACCCGACATCGAAAGAAGCAAGGATGTTCATCTTGAGGTGTATGCTTTTTCAATATTGGAAGGGCCGTGAGTCATGTTGGGGCTGACGCTAGTGTCGCCGCCCTCACGGTGGTCCAGAAATGTCTTCGGTTCTTGGATTTCTGACAGCTTGATGCGTTTTCCTCGTTTCTGGTTCAACCCGTATCAAGAATACCCCACGAGCGTCTGGTCAGGCTGACTCGCGATGAGCGCATTGTGGCTGCTCATCTAATCGTATTGGAAGCAGAAGCATGTTCTTTATCTTCCTTGTTACGTGCCGACACTTTCAGGCACTTTGCCTAAACCTTCTCTCCTCCCGAGAGCGTCATCACGTGCAGAAGTTGGAACCCTTAAGTCGCGAGCAATGACCGGCTTAGGCTTGAGGCATAGAAACTCTATAAATCACGAACCACTCTCGGTGGAAACATGGACACAATTGTTCTTCGGGATATGAAAGATAATCGAAGCAAGATACTTGCTGTGCAGGATAAAGCGCAGTTTCACGCCGGAGTTAGGGAAGAAATCTGTCAGAAAACTAGAGAACACATACATTCTTTAACCAAAACGAGAACCTCAAAAAATTATAGCCCCTCCACTCGACTCAAATACCGAAATGAGATCCTGTGCAATATCATTTAGAAATCTGGCGACCATGCCACCGCATTGTACAATGAAAAGATACGAGCAGAAGACTGAATCGCCGCTGTTGGTGAGTAGTTGCAGTAGCTGTATGCTGTCCTCGAATGTCGAAAGCAACGAAGAAGCAGTACCGCAATCTGTTATAATGATTGCCAGGCCTGACGTGTCTAGGCCTTCATCGTTGTCCACAGCGGAAACAACGACTTGGGTCCAAGAAAACCTCCGTGTTTTCGAATCGACAATGTTCCACTCGTGCTCTACTCTGACATCCGGAGAGTGTGGTAGTAGCGTGACTACATCTAAGACCCGCCAAGAAGAAGACCGCGACCAACGACCCTCTTCAACTTCCGCTACAGTGGCTGGGGTTAATCCCACGGATACTATGCAGAGTCCCCCGAGCACGAAAAGAGACCAATTCGTCAACGATTTGGGCGAGGCTGCAGTCACTGTTTCTGCAGCCGCGATGCCGATGCAACCTAAGGGGGGAAACGGGAACAGGATATCCTCGCTATGGAGGAATTGAGACGAAATAGGAGAGCTTGGATTGCAGCTTTATAAAATACTGTCGTGTTCGAGAAAGATGCATCCATTATCGTCTACGTTTTAGTACGAAGTTTTGGCTACTCACCACTGCTCTCTCCCTTTAAAACGCGAATGGAGCAACTTATCAGCACTCAAAATGAGCACCGTATCATCTCAGGCTGCAGCAACTTAGCTACCCCCTCTCCATTCAGATCACATCGTGACCTAGGCGCTCTACTAGGCTCATCTTGGACTTCTCAT
>JAVCKV010537012.1:0-11227 GCA_032274145.1 Herpochondria borealis | reverse complement strand
TTGTTTTGTAAAACATCCCCGGATGTGTTGTACCCGTTTCACAGGATTGTTTGATCCACTGGGTGCGCTTCCTCACATACGGAGGTACAGACGAGATGCCATGATAGGTTACGCGTGTAATACTATGACATTTGACCATCGTCCGTGTGGCGTACGTAGCGTGTCCTTATGACGTCACCAGGTGACGCATACTCCCTCCAATTCTTCCTCACACATCACGCAAGAGGAAGGAGGAGAAGCAAGCAAGCAAGCAAAGCATACAGTACTTCACCATGGCAGTTGAGAAGACAGCACTACCACTGATTGCTACGACCACGGCCATGATGGCAGCTGGGGCGTACGCTGTGATGCGAATGGGAAAAAAGGAGACTGTGTAAGTCAGAAAATGAGAAAATCAATATTGTTCAGCTTTTGCGATACACCGTCGGAGGTTTGAATCTGCGGATGAATCTTTCTCATTCTTTCCTTTCTATTAAAACTAACTCTTTCAAACCCATATGTACAGTCATGAGCTTCCTAGTTGTGTTTTTGGACAGGGAGGAAAGGTACTACCCAAAGATGCACTCGATTTGATTCGCGACAATTTGAGCAAAATGTCAAATGATGCCTTGATCAAGCTCGTGCGCCAACTCGAGTTTTGGTCGCATCAAGAACTGTCTGACGACGACCTTGTTGCATTAACCGTACGACTCGTCGAAACCGCCACTTGGCGGGAAAACAGTGATTCTTCGTTCAAAGTACCTACGAAACGTTTTGGACGCACTGGATTAAATCTCCCACTCTTGACCTGCGGTTGCATGCGCTTTCAACACACGTGGATGCCCGATGATACGCCCATTTCGGCGTCAAAACGGACTGTATTGCAAAGTCCATCCCAAGCCAACATTGTGAATATTGTTCGTCAATGCCTCAAGGTTGGCATGAATCATTTTGAAACAGCACGTGGGTATGGTAGCTCGGAAGTGCAACTCGCCACGGCGCTTGTCAGCATGATGGAATCTGGCGAAATCAAACGCAGTGATTTCATCTTGCAAACCAAGTTGCCCACAGTCGAAACACGCGAAGCCTTTGAAAAGAATTGGGCCAAATCATGGAAGATTTTCGAACCATTGGGGCACATTGATTTGCTCAGCTTTTGGGTCATTACCGACAATGATCAAGTCGCGTGGGCCCTGACCGAAGATGATGACGGGCCCATGGCGGCTGCACTCGAGTGGAAGCAAAAAGGTTATATCAAACATATTGGATTTTCGACGCATGGAACGGCGTCAAATGTTATGCAAGTGATTGAATCGAACAAATTCGACTATGTGAACCTGCACTATCACTATTTCGGGAGCTATCACGCGGAAGGAACGCATAACTTGTACGGTGGACAAGGAAATCGCAAGGCTGTGGAGAGGGCGCTAGAACTGGATATGGGTGTCTTTCAGATCTCTCCCCTGGACAAGGGGGGTTTGGTGTATGCACCATCCGCCACCATGGCCAAGACGATTGGCCCCAAACTCAATCCGATTTCCTTTGTGTTGTTGCATGCATGGAAGACAGTCGACATGCACACGTCTACCATTGGGTTGGCTCGCCCATCCGACATTGATGAAGCCGTCGAAGCAGCTCGCATGTATGCCAAGGGGGGCTTTGAAGAGGAGTTGAAAGCCGCTGATCAGCGATTGCAAGAGGTTGCCGTCAAGAAGTTGGGCCAGGAATGGTATGACAAGGGACTCATCAACTTGCCAGATTTATTTTCGGAGGAAAGCATCAAATTGACCCATGTAGGGCACGTTCTTTGGTGTCATAACGTGATTTCTGCGTTCGGCATGTACAAGTTTGCCAAGAAGCGATACACAGGATTGTATGGTGTCAAGTGGAATGAGAAGAAGACGTTTCAAGAAAACGTAAGGGGCATGTAAGTCGTCCATACTATATGTTTCATGATCCTATGTATGCAACGGATGTAATACTAACTCGTGAGTGGGATGCTTTCTTGAACTAACTCCCCCCCAACTACAGGCCTCGTGGAAACCCAGGTGCTACCTATAGAGCAGACGTGGACTACTCTGCGTCGCTGGCCAAGCACTACGACCCAAAACAGGCACAGTTAAAGCTCGAGGAAGCGCACGATTGGCTCCAGAAAAAGCAGACGTTTACCGACGAGGAACTGAAAGCACGCGGATGGGACGAGGCCTATAACTTAACGACTTGGCACGAATTTCCCGACACGAGCCGTGCGACCGCCACGGGAGTAGTTCTGCAGAATGTTACGAGAGGGTTGCTTGGTAACGGTGGCGGACCTACTAAAGATGTTGCCATGTTTGCGGAGAAGCTGCGAACTGCGCTCGGATAGGGGGGTAGATCATGATCACCGCCAGCGTGTAGCTAACACGACAGCATCACATTCCACAGACTATTCTAAGTACAACACCAATGATGATCGCGCCGTCCTGCTTGTGATGGGCTATTACTCGTCACTTGCACCGGTTGGAGAGTGATTTATTTTCGAGCTATTTACTTCAAGTAAGCGAGCAGACTGTAGTGTATCCATTACTTTATCGCGGGCCAGAAGAAGAAAGTACCTACTCAAGTCACATGACATGGACACAGGACGAAGAACAAACTGGAAAGAATTTACAGGTGACATCCATGTGAAGAAGGTGTCCTCAGCATCATGCTCATTATGTCTTCTTGATTCGAAATTCGAAGTGCTAAGTTACTTCAACACGTACGCAAAAAGAACTTCAGGAGCGCTCCATTCATCTCCAATGATCTCCATAGCTCTCGTAGCAGCTCGCGCAATCCTTCTGTACACGTAAGCTGCAACCGTAAAGCAGGGCAAGAAACATGCGCCAAACAAGAGTAGCCGAAACAAATGATCCATCATGGATTCTCCTGGTACACAAGGGTAACTTTGCCAAGTCTCCGATCATGATGAGCATCATGCCCGACATTCAGACCTGTACTGTCTGCCGCTGCAAAGAAGGAGAGAACAAGAACATTCGCAAGACAATGAAAATTGCGCTACAAACTCTACTGGACAAGTATTCGACCCTGCGCCGAGAGCAAGTCGTCAGGACCAAGAGGGGTGAACAGAAGGGCCGGATCGAATACTCTCCGGGCGTGAGTGATCCGTCTCACGATCAAAATGCTCGTCTTCCCTCCGCTGATTCTCTCATGTTTCTGTACTCGAATCAACGCTCATTCCTCTCCAACCTCCGCTCAAGGTCAATGAACGTGCAAAGCAGGGATTGATGGAAGTCCAGCTGGTACTTCTTCCGGATTCGCATTATGCGTACAGTGTCACGTGTCACTGCAGTGCTGGTGGGACAACGTACTATCAGTTGGTGGATGAACTCTGCTACTACATGACCACTCCCTCTTCGAAACTGTTGATCGTCCGTCGTTGGATTGGACACATCCGTGTATTCCAGAGAAGGAAATGTGTGGGACGATGCGCGGGATTTACCACTGTACACCGGATGGCCTAGTAATATTGTGGGTGCGCTCAAGACGCAGTTGCGCTCCGGGGTTGGCCGTCAGAAAGGCTTTCAGCAGTTGGTTCTTGTTGACAAACAAAAACTGGCGTCTCGCAAGAGGATACATTTGGACAAGAAGGTCGCCGACATATTTGAGCACCAACGACATTCTGACTTACCGGTACTCGAGCCATGCTGGATTGTGACGCGGTTGTGTTTATGCGCAATGCTCTTTCTGTCCTAGATTTGCATGCCTCGATTGGAAAACCCAGATCAATCCGTCGCGTCGTTCAGGGTGGTCATCACTACTATGTCCCGCCAGGGCAGTACCCACGAAAAGCACACAAGACAGGTCGCATCATTCTCCTCACCAAACTGGGACAGTGCGTGAGGTTCCGACATGCCATTGACGCCTTTCTCTGACAAGTTGGTGGCACGCTTGCCCCATCCGGGCTTTGTCTAAAAATTTGCCCATAAACGTGGCGCTCTTTTCATCCTTTACTCCTGACAAGCTTGTGACAAGCTTGTGGTGATGCACAACTTTGCGTCCCAAACAGGCATTGTTGGATAGCCTCGCCACAGTCGAAAGCCCTGCAACCAAGGAATCACTCTTGTTGGACGACACCGAATGGTCCCCACAATAGGCTCGTGTCATCGAGCGCCCAATCCATGCTATTGATGGTAAGCGGAAGTATTCGTGGACAGTGCTTATGGTACACTACATACATCTTTGTCCGAATTTTGCCCTCGTTTTGTCCATCAACGAGAACACGTGGTGGACGAAAAGGAGAATCCCGCAGAGACAGATAACAGTACATCATGGAGTCTCACCATGAACAAATTTTTGTTCTGCCAATCTCATCAGATGCAATTGCACGGTGTGACTAGTTGACCAGTTAGCAGGTATTTGCATCATCCAAGACTCCTGTGCCATCCCGTGCAAACAAGATACATGTACATGTACGATGGTGCACAGAATCCGACCGTGGTAGCAGATGGAGTCTTTCGGCCGCTTACGACTTTACAGGCTGGACATGAGTACCAGTGAATAGAAGGTCAGCTCAACCAGTGTGGATTCAGACCCCAGAAAACGACGAACCGCTCGCCAACTGGTTTCAGTGCAGAATGATCAAAGTACATGATCGTCCCAGGCTGTCCCCCATGAGAATGCTTACTAGTTTGGTTGACTATTGGTATAGCCCAAAGCGTATCTTAGCAGACAAGTTATAGACTGGCTTTATGTATGTACGATGTAGTAAGCATATGATGGAGTGTAACACTGATACATGATCTACTTATGGGACTTCGAATCCAAGTTCTCCCCATCTCAAAAACTTCAAAATGAGAAAAAGGAGTCGCTGTCATCGTCGTCGTCGAAAACATCATCGCAGATATGGATAGCCCGGTCTAGTTGATAAAGGAGATCAACAAGGCTAGAGTCCTCGTCCGTCTCATCCTGGCTCCAAGAACCGTCTAGATCGAACTCTAACTGAGTAGGGCAAATGCCACCAGTGCGGTCATCTTGATGTAGTAGTCGACAACCTGAGCGGCTCGTCCTGGCATTGAGGTTCTGAGAGGGATCCAAGATGTCGAACGTTTCCCTTGAGGTAGTTGAGAAGCCACGTCGTCCATCGTCTCTGTTGTAGGGTTGTTGCTCCCTCGAGGTGTTTTCGCGCGATTCCGTGTTCGGAAAGGCTAAAGAAGCCAAATGCCGAACTTCTTCATCTTGGTGAGCAATGGAGACAGGCACAAGTAACAATCGAGGGACGAATGGGTTGTCTTGGTGTTCTTGGGTAGTTTGAGTCTCAGAGTTGGGCTCCTCCTGATCTTGCAGAGGTTGGAGATCCCTCGTGGCGTTGGAGCGCCTTCTTGTTGGGGCAGCATTCCCATGGCTTAAAGCAAGAGCATGCTTCTTGAGAATCTGACTGACCTTGTACTTGGCAATCACACCATTGATCTCTCTCCAAGCGCCCCTTGAGAAACGCAAGAATCTCCCCTCGTGCCGCTTAACTTTGGCAATAATCTCCGCAACAATGGCTGATTTGGCGCCTGCTCCCTGGTTCTGCTTGCTGTACTGAGGGGCGTACGTTTCAATTAGAACGCGAAACGCGATATTACCATTGTGGTTCTCCACTCCTCTAGCCGAACGGCCAAAGAGCACATCAAAGGGGTTGATGGAAGACGCTGCTATCGGGGTAGTCATGATGATGATCACAGATTTTTATGTTCGGAAATCGAAAGTATCTTTCTGAAAACACCGAGCCAGACTATTATGACACGGATTACAGGACTTGTTCTACGCGTCGTGCTTATCGCCCGATACAGCAAGACTTCAATCCGTTACACGCTGTCAAGATATCTTTGAACGAGGATACCGGCTGAGCTGACATAAAACTCATACTATTTTCTGACTAAACTTCGCGGCCGTCGGGTGTCAAAGCAAGTCGGCTAACCATGGTGTATGGAAATAGCATGATCATCAACGACCATGTATCTCATTGTGTGTACTGCGTCTCTTCTGTAAAAACTCAGACTCCATGTGCCTGTACTCGTGATTCTTTAAATGAGGGCCTGTTTCCGCACTCCAACTCACATAGCCATGGAACGAGAAGGCAGGGAGTGTCTGTTCGTGTTCCGAATTGGTTCTTGTACTTACCACCACTATGACGTGGGAAGTGGTTGGTGGGCCGAGCAGGCACGCGGGCGTCCCCCAAATTACCTAGGATGGCCACCATCTGGACTGTGATAGTGCTACAATACCGGTAGCTGGCCGTCTCATTGTTTTGTGCAGCCATTTAGCAAGGTGTATGGTCCAAAGAACAGTTCGAGAGTTCGGAAACCAAGACTACAGAACTATATCTGGGATTGGCCATATCGGAGAGAGAACATCGGACAATCTGGCGTTCTTTGTTCATATCTTTGATACTCCCACAATTTGTGACCGTGTTTGAGAGGATTGCCACAGGTAGACTGGCGACGGGTCTGGCTGTCTAGTGTGACTGCCATGGGTATAATTAGCTAAGTGACACGATATGTATCGTTCCACAGTAACGTACATCAAGGCAGAGATTTATGCCCAACCTTTCGAGAGTACAGCACGCTCGCGCTCTCATGAATCTGTGGACTACGATCAGTTAGCAGATGAAGGTGAATCACGAGTTCAGGTCTCTTGATGTTTCTTCCTTGATGCGTTGAAAAAAAGAAACCAAGTCTCTTGATTCCCTGGCGGAGACATGCCTAAATCTGGCGAGCCGGTGAAATTAGTCACGTCCAGCGGCGCAACGCTGCACTAGGCAAGATTAATAGCTGGCAGTTAGGTTGATGCAAACATCACTGCACAACTCAGCAGGGTGAACTGAATCACGAGTTCGAGTCTCTACATTTATCATGATACCAATCTTAGCTTACCTGGTACGTACAGTAGTGCCCAGATCGGAGTTTGGCGCGAGATGACTAGCACGGACAACGCGACGTCGCGTTCGAAGATATCGTACCGACGTACAAAGTACGTAATGCCACGAATCAACCGATGAACTACGATCAACCCACAAGAATGGATTTGATAACGAACCCGAGTCTGTATAGGTCCTGCATGCAGTGCCGCCATTTGGCTGAGGTGCGGCTCTGCAGAGTTTATCACACAGGAAATGCGACACGGCTTTGATTCTATACAGGAAGGAGGTGAATCACGAAGTCATGTCTGATTATTCGTATACACCTAGCAATCGATTCCTGGAAAGGGACTGACTCCAGGTCAGGTGCGCTATCGGAATCTTCGCGGCTCCGGTGTCACGAGTCGGCGGACTACGACCACCCCAGCAGAGTTGAAGTGGTTTGCAAATGCTCTCGGGAACTTGATGTGTTTTCCTTATCGAACGTACATGGACGAGTAGCCAGGTCGAGACTATCTCGAGAGGTCTAGGCTAGATACTCAGTAGCTATCTCATGGCAATGGTCGTCCAATTTATTCTCCACTCACTGTTCGTAGGCACCTAACAGACTTTTCTGTCTTCGATCCATCCAGATGCTCTATCTAAGTTCTGAGCAGGCGGTGGCGAGTACGACTTCGCGATTGGTAGGTGAAGTCCCAAGAATGGGCACCACGGTTAATCAAAATATTGGTTGCGGGACAGCCTTTTGAGCTTTGACAGTTCTTACAGAGCTTACACTTTGTGGCACCAGTCAAGATTTGGTTTGTAAAGGATGTCAGTGTTGCACTTTTCGCAGTTCGAGTACTTGGCGTCTGCCTTCTGCTGAGTAGAATCTGCCGTCAACACATCGATTGCTGCAATCAGTGCAGTACACTCTTTCGCAACTATCATCTTCTCGAAAGTTATGGTACATTCTTGATCATGTGAGTGCATATTCTAAACTCTTTATCCTGAGTCCTTAGTTGTATCCTTAATGTTGAAGGGGGCAAGCATGTTTTCGGTTATTCTATGGTGTTCGATACACCAGAAATCAGTCGCCGCGATCGCAGCTTACCCGCTGAAGGGTTTTGCCGGAAAGGGAAGTTCTCCCAAACGAGCAAGATGTAGCAACGTCGCTGACCGGGGCCCGCCTCTGCAACCATGTAGATGGTTGCTGAAATGGAGAGGAAGCGACAGGTCTCCTCAGAAACTGCTTACATGGCCAACGTTCACGTACACATGCCTCTCGGCGTCGTTGGTGTTGGTCATGTCGGACATCTTGTGGCATCAGAAGAGTATAGCCACCACTCCAGCAGGGGACGAAACTCTTGATTTCCGACTTTTGTGGTGAGGCCACGGTATCGTTTGGTTCTTGTCGCACCTGCGCGACGCGAGTTTGATTAGTGACAGAAGGAATCGACACGTATAGGGTAAAGTGAATCATGAGATCAATTGATGAAACCTACTCCATCAGGATTGGGGTGCAGCTCCTCGCGGCGCATCGTAGAGGAAAAAGACACGGAGCACCATGTCCTAGACTGAAGCAGGTCTTTGTCCTTACATCGGCAATGCGAGCTACAGGATGGCGGGTCACGTGAACCTGGGCCGATACGACCAGGAGCATGGAGACCGGGCTTGGATGGAAATTGGTGTTTGATACATATGTGCGACTACTATGGACTGGTGGGAAAATAGGTTGACTTGCATAACTTGATTGTCTATCATGGAGTAGATTAATAATGTTTCAGAGTCGCGGACCGAAATGGAGTGCGTCTACTACTCGTAGACGATCTACTAAAATGAATTACCGTTTGTGGACGATATCATCTGCTGCCATGCTGTCATGACTCATATTGACGGCTACTAGTACGAACGTTTGTGTGATGGACGATGAACTGACCTCAACATTAGCAACGGGAAGTCAAAATCGACTTGAAATAAGTTCACGAGCGATCGAGTGCACTCTCCCTTTTCCATGCCACCGTCATACAGTCCTGTTTTAGGACTTCCTGCAACAATTAGAAGATCACGACGTGATAACGATCAGAAGCGGAAACCTCTTCTTCGCTCACACACAGGCAGCATCTGTCTATATCTCGCTGGTTTCTGCATACTTTGGTTAGACCGCGGTCGCACGTTTGTCCTTGCGTTTCGAACAGCTTCAACTTGACTACAAAGAGGAACGGCTGGAGGCTTTTGAGTGGATCATTCTACTTCTTACTGCACTAGATAGGCATGGATTCTGCAGAAGATAGCTATGCACCCGTCGCTCAAAAACAGGCGTGTTGCCGTCGAATGCAACGAACACAGCAACAAACGTATTCGGTATTGACGCGCCAGATGCCCAACACATCCCTTTTCACGAGGGAGTCGTACTTCAACTGGTTCGACGATTATTTAGCTCCCGCCGTATCTCAATTTTTGTAGCGTTACTAGCATACATGTACTGTGTATAAGCATCTACGACACTGTGAAAGCGGGAGAGGTGCGCGCTGACCGGGAGCGTGTGACTGGACCGGAAACAAACTAGATAGGACTAAAAAGATAGCATCTTCAGCTCCCCACACGATAAGACTGGCTGAGCCAGGTTCTAACAACTTGTAGACTACATGCAATAATTGGCCATGATGAAGAATCTCACATTTTGAAAAAAGACTGAAAGATTTAGTACACGAATGATTAACAATGGCATCATGAAGAAGAATGGGCGTGTACGCAGACGATCTAGTAATACTACTACTATGAAGCAGGGTGCAGCACCACGAGAAGAAGTAATAAGGATCATACTATCGGAGAACGACGCTGTGCGTTCTACCCCGCACACCAAACAACAACGCGCGTGACCTTTGCACAGCATGCTCGGGGGCGACGAATTCCAAGAATCAATCAAAGGCAAAAGCATGCATTGTTCTATTCTCGAAGGGACTATGCTGAATTTCGACGAGAATATGACCGGGGACGACTACTAGGGGGGTTCGAGGACGAAGAACGGATCGAAGCTGCCCCCACCTCTTGTCGTCAAACACTCGAGAATCGTAAATCGAGCTTGTCGGATGAAATTGTATCGTCTGAACAAAGAATTGATGAGTTCGAAGAGATCTTACCTACCTGGCCGGGTATCGTCGTAATCCCTCTTGAGTAGCTTTCTTTGTGGCCTGCAATAAATTTGCCACCAGATCCTATATCCCAATCTGAAGTGCGGCACTTTTCTTTCCTACAACCTCCACTGCTCAATGAGATAAACTGTTGTACATAGCCAAACAAATTTTGATATCAGTGCCACCTTTTCATCGAGTTTACGGCCTTAGCTATAGTTGCCGATATTGAGTGGAGCTGACCAGTAGCTGAAGATTCCTGGCTCGGAGGTTCTGCTGGAAAATCTTAGGGAAATAATGAGTAAGGTTCGGCATGTCCATAGGGGTTTCGCCTTCTTTTGGTCGGTCTCGAGACAGCGGGAATATTTGCAAGATATCCAAAGAACACAGTCACAATATGCAAATCGGTATTTGATGATTCAGTTGGCGAGGGGCATTTAAGCTGCCAAGTTGGCAGGACGAACCGACAGCTACTCCGCAGAGCGCGCCAAGCGTACTTGGTGGTGGTGGCATAAACTTCGCTCTGACAATCAATGTATCAGAATCCTACCGCATCGCAAATCTGTAGTTGTGCCCTAAGCGAATAGCACTCCCTTTTCCAGCCACAGGGAAAATAGATGGAACTCGCAAATAGGATTTGTTTAACCGTATAGACGTTACTGTTTATATAGTTCCATCGCCTAATATCTGCCTGTCGGCCACCTGGAGGCATGTCTCAGGCGTTTCTCAACGTTTTACCCCGCCTTGCAACAAACGGATGTGTTGCTCTCTCGTCTTCTTCGACGATGCTGAATTTGCCAAACAAAATGCACTGCCGGTTATTTCAGACTGACTTTTTCTCTCAAGCGACACCGCTAGAAATGATGCTATCTAGCTAGAGAACCTCTAGAACTCTAGAGTGTAGCTATCAAATAGACACCACCACGCAAATGCCATACACACGTTTGACACAGATGTAGTAGCATGGGTTTGCATTATCTCGATGAGTAGCGTCCCAGGGCAAAGGCAGCGGCGGCAAGACCGACTGCAGCCAAGATCCATTGGTGTTGGTGTGCTCGCATAATTGTGTCGTTATTGACCTCTGCGTGTTGCTGCTGCCACTCATTATCTCGAACCACATGGTTTCGCGTCAACTCTTGTGGACGACAACAGCCGAGTAACTGAAGCACCGTGATGAGTTCTTGACGATAAATCTCCAACACCCGGTCAACGCCTTGTTCACCACCAGCCGCAAGGCCCCACAAGATTGGTC
>JAVCKV010536901.1:0-11229 GCA_032274145.1 Herpochondria borealis | reverse complement strand
TCTCAGCCTTCCAGAACACAAGGATCGCCGTGTTGTTTTTGCGACTATATCAGCTCTCAGGCAGATTTGGCGGCGGGGACGCGACATTCAAGAAAGAAGAGTGAACGGTAGCATCACATTAGAAACTGATGAGCCTCGATGCTACTCCATTTGCTTGGCCATTACGGGCTGTACGAAAACGTCGAAGCTCCCCTGGCAATGACGGGTACCTAAGCTGGGGGTCATCACCGCTACATTACACTATTAGTACACGTTGCTGTTTGGTACTCCAAGTATCGTATTTCTAATGGTGGATACCGACCACACAACTACTTTCAACGTGACCACAGATTCATATTCTCAAGCATTCCTCACGTTCGGTGGGCTCGGATGATCTACCGGTATACAACACATTCATTCACGTGAGTATCGTCAGTGCTGGTCACGTCGTCTTTTGTTAATGCTATATCCACGTCGGGCACATCGCCCTCCTCTTGACTTTTTAATGAGTAGCCTATGTTGAAATGTAGACAAAAGTCTATACAACCAAAGTTGGTCACCACATTGCATTGCACGTGCACAATCTCTTCCACTACTGTAGTACTCTCAACCTACAGATCATCCAGGCAGAGAGGAATTGCACTGGCCGCGCAGCCTCGCTTCTGACTTCACAATGTCGAGATGCTACCAGCGGGAAGGTAATCTACAGGTGCAGGCTGTCCCAGCACAGGCGTCAGTCACGTGTTTGCCTACAATAGCTAGTTAGGAGTTATATCGCTACGGCTTTCCAAGCAATGTGCTGATGTGTACGACACGAAAAGAGGCGCTCGACGTCGTCGAGCGGATCTGGTGGTGTTATAATCAGAGTGGATAACACCAACAAAGCGCAAACCTATAGCGGTGCAATGGAAGTATTATGTAGCGATTGGTTACAATATTATTTATACTCGTTCTACATGCACCGTAACCTCACTAGCTCTCCATCCACCACGTAGACTTGGATCTCAAAACGTGAAGTTGCTAATATACGTATGCTGTTCTTGATCTTCATGCTTGACCTCAGGAAAAGTTGGATCAACTCGCATACGCTGGAGGGATACCGTAATTGGCTCAGGCATATCGGAGTCTTTGTTCGTCAGAACCACACCGCCTTCGCCAAGATTATCACCGAAATAATCAAAGCTCAAGTATGGATCTTCTTCCTCTTTGCCAAATCCCTCCAATCCGTTCTTCCAATCATCTCCATACATTCCGTATGTATCCATCAGATGGGGAACTCCCGCAATGGCCTTCTCCTTCGTCGAGTAAAGGACATCCTGCCTGTCTATCTCATAGCTGGTGCTGTCAAATGTTAACATCCAGATGTACTGTGGCGTAGAAGACCCTCCGCCAACCTTCGTTGTCTTGCGCTTCTTTGGGGGCATGGTTGATCCAGATTTCTTAGATTGGCTTGTGATGATGGCAAAAAGTGCAGAGATTTTGCGAAGCCTCCAAATTCAAATTTGAATTTGAAATACAGACAGTAGCCGTTCCAACAGATTTTCTTGTGAGCAGATTTTACGAATTGATGTAGGGCGGACGATGAACAGTCGCGATCAACTGCCGTTCCATTAGATACGATCTGCGACAAAGTATCAAAGATAGATAAGGACGTTTTATACATAAATGGGATGCTTCAACTCCGTAACCCGAGTGCCAGAAATTCAATATCGTTAACTATATACTATATAAGGTGATGATACATAGTGATCACCGAAGGCTGCTGACAGTGACGATCCCAACGACAGATACTCCAAATACCGGACAAGACCGAAAGCGAACTCAAATACTGTCCGAAATTCTTCATGTGTGCTTTGTCATACGACTGTTTGTAAACGAATCCACTGAAAACTGTGTACGCGTAGGGCCTGCATGGTTTCAAGGGACATTGCACAATCAGTTATATTAGTAGACCCACGAGATTACAACGAGTTTATTGGCGTAACACTGTTGTGTTTCAGAACCTTGCCGACGAAGAGGTGTTTGAACAATGTCTGTTCCAACATCAAGAGTAGCAACCAATACACCGCCCCTCATGCAAAGCCTCGATGATGATCGAGTCAAGCTCAAGCTTTCCAACGAACGAATAGGCTCAGGACTGCTGTCAAAATCACAGAGGGAACGAAAAGAAGCTCCCATGAGAAAATCAAAATCAGAGATGGCACCTGACATATGCAAGTCTGCGGGAAAGAAAGCTTCCCTATACGGCAAGGACTTTGACAAACACTCTGCGCTTGCTCAACAACAACAGGCTCGTCAAAGAGTTAATACGACGCTTCGTTGGTCGGATCTGGAGGTGGGTCAACTGTTGGGGTCTGGGACTTTTTGTCACGTCTATGAAGTCAGTTTGAGGGAGAAGAAGGAGCCCCCTCCTCCGCCCCCGTTTGCCAGAAAAGAAGATCTCGCTGCTTCAAACACTAGTCTCGATCTCTGGGAGCTCTTTAGTAAATCAGGTATTGCTCGACACGACGACACCACTACTACCGGGGAAGACACATCACCCGGCACCGCATCGTCAGCATCATCGCGCAGCTACAACAACAACAACAAGACGGTTCCCCCCAAGTCGTTTGCTCTAAAACATCTGGACCCACATTATCTCAAAGGAAAACACGACTTTGCTGATTGTGCGATAGATCTCGTTATGGAGGCCAAGATTTTGGGGTGCCTGAGTCATCCAAATGTGATCAAACTTTTTGCAGTGACGGGGGGATCCGTGTCCAAGGTGTTTACCAGAAAAGGGGGTTACTTCTTGCTCCTGGAGCGTCTCCATGGGGCGTTGGATGAGAGAATACGCAATTGGGCGGATGCTGACATATCATCATCTGCTTCCAAGCGTGATCGTGCCAAGAAACTTGAGGATCGACTCAAGTCAGTAGCAGTTGGGGTGGCTAGGGGAATGAAGTATCTGCACAAAAACAAAGTTATCTATCGGTACGTTCGCTATCACCACTTAAGATGTTGTTGTTGGAACTGCGCAGGAACATCTAACGATATCGTTCTTCAGGGATTTGAAACCTTCTAACGTTGGTTTCACGCTCAGCGGAGACGTGAAGATCTTTGACTTTGGTTTGGCTCGAGAAATGACAGACGAAGATCGAAAGCTCACAGGTTATACGGGCAGTGCTAGGTACATGGCTCCTGAAGGTAAGATGTGCATATGTGTGCTCCTCCGCGTACGCTCAGTGTCAATGTGATTCTCACCTTCTCTCGCTTTCTTGTAGTCGCCCGCTGCGATCACTATGGTTTGCCCGCCGACGTGTACTCCTTTGCCATTCTGCTATGGGAACTCTGCAGCCTCCAAAAGGCGTTCAGTGGTATGACAAAGGAGGAGCATCTTGAGACAGTTGTGGGAGCGAAAGTAAGGCCCAAGTTAAGTGCTATCGAAGGATCCTCCAGCCTCAAGAAGCTTATCCAATCATGTTGGGATCACGACCCCGACCAGCGACCCAACTTTTCGGAGATTCGAGATCAACTATGCTTCGAGCTTGACTTTCTGGAGTCCGCGCAAGAGTCAGCAAAGGTTAACCGGTTCATGCGTCTAAGAAAGCAGAGACGCGGATCCTCGTCGGGCAACAAAGAAGGGAAAACCCTAGCTTCTTTACTCTTTGGGAATGTTGATAATGAGAATACGGAGAAGAAGTAGAATTGTAAATATTTGCTGTGACAATTGTGTCTTTTAGAGTGTTACACCAGGCGCACCACCATGGTTGAGAAGCACCTCTCCGATGAGATAGCGATCGTCGCGAGCTGCTTTGTGCACTACCTGAAACCACTCATTGAGCTCCTCGCGGAAGGCCAGCGCGGACTGCACTGCAATTGCGATGACGCAAAGGCCTCGAAAAACGTACATTCGGAACATACCTTCAAATACCAGCCCCATTTGGGGCACGACAACACCGACTCGCTGTAGCTCAGTGCCATTCAGGCACATGACCCAGATTCCGACGATTATGCAAGGGAAGTAGAGAACCTGTGACACTTTCAATGCAATTGGGTTGATACAATCTCGCATCAAAACATCGGGATCAACTTGATCCCATTCTCCGCGAAGAAGGACAGCAGACAGGACGTCAAAGAAGCGTTGAATGCGTCCGTTCTCGGAACCTTGCCAGAACATGGGACTACCATTGGCATTCGCGCCTGGTTGGGGTCCAGCATCTGCGCCGTCAAATTCCACGTTGCCAACATTGGCCCAAAATTGCAATGTGAACCCACTTTTCAGGCACATGTAAGCCCAGAAATTCAACAACACAAATCCTGTTCCCCAGTCACTGAGTAAATCGCCGGCAGTGATGAAAGGGACCTCGCCAACAAACCAATCCGATGACTTGACTATCAAGAGGTCGTAGGTAGTTCCAACGATGATCGGTATCGCAACACACCACATCAACAAAGAATAGCCAACCATGCCGGCTTTCCGAGTCGATGCAAAGCGCAAGGAGCGCGCCCAACCAAGTAGTGAAGAATTCTCGCCTGCTAGACTAGATACTGCACCAAGCACGCCTGACAGGATTGCGAGTCCAATCGCAAAAGAAACTGGATCGTGTATGTAATTGTCGGGCACTCGAAGGACTTGGAGTCCAAGGCGTCCTGCAGCTATGGGGGCGCTTGCTGCGAATACCACCAGGGAGGCGATGGCAGCCCATGAAATAAGTAAGAGAAAGAGGATCTTTGCAATAAGCCAGGCGGATCTCGCCTTAGGCACACCATCGCCAAAGAAACATTTTCGAGCTCCGACGCTCTCTTCAACGCGAGCTTTTCTCTCTTTTCCCCAAGCCCAGCGGCCTTGGACCTCTGCTCCACCGACGCCAAGGTCATCCCAGCCTTCGGGGGGTCGGGCAACTACGTCTCCAAGACACTCTTTCCAAAACTCAATGACCATAGTTCCGTCGTCGCGCACACCTCGGCGCAAGCGATACGTCCCAAGGGTTGATGGGACAAGATTCTTTGTCTCTCCCTCGGGAGGCACGTTGCCTCTGGGACGTCTGCGTCGGCGGTCTGCAATGTCTTGTTCAGCCGCAGGAAGCGGCAGTCTAATGAACTCTTTACATCCATTGACTGTACACTTTCCGTTCCGTTTGAAGAAAGCGGCTTCATTTTTCGAAGATCGCGAAACGGGATTCATCCCTTCTTCAATAAACTGTTCAACGCCGCTGCTGCGTCCTGCAAGCTCATACCAAAACGAATCAACATGGACCATTCGTAGCTCATGAGCTGTATCTTGGTTCGGTATTCCATTCTGCTTCGCCTCTTCAGCGTGAAGTGCCCCTGTGGCTGAGGTGATCTCCGTCAATGCCGGTGTACAGTCGCTCACATCATCTAGAAGGTCGGGCCCAAGCTCATCAGGCTCGACAAAGATTGGCTTCCAGCCAACAAGGGCAAAGCGGGAGACTTCTCGTGGCAGTAAGTACTCGACTAGCCCCAGTGGTTTGCACATAGTCTTGAGCCAACGATGCTGCATTCCACCAATACTGTTCTTGTACTTCTCCAAGAAGCCAAGCATTGTTAGGTGGAAAAAAAGTAGCTCAAGTGGAACTTGCAGTTGAGGGGTAACAAGATACCACAGCTTCGGCCGAAGCAATGGGACATACGAATCGAGTCCGCAAAGCAAAGTAAGTTTTGCGGGTAGCCATACGTAGATTGACAACAAGAAAGCGTAGATGCCAAATGAAAGAGCCATTCTTTTCGCATGAGTCAGACCACTTTCAGTCATCATGTTTCCAAGAAGGTCAGGTTGCGGCTCTTGTGGGCGAATCATGCGTGCTAGGAGACCAGGATGGATAACCTCGCGAAGCTGGAGGACAGACACTGTTACCAGGAGCATGAAAGTGATACCAACCACCCAGTGAATCAGCAGGGATGAGAACAAGTCTGTCCCAGCATGCAGGATGCGTGACGATGGATTCTGGTCAAACGCGGAGAGCGTCGCAGCGTCGAGCCAGATTCCGAGAGTCAATGGAAGGAATAGCATCTTCAGAAACAAGAGAACACCAACTTTCACAAATGCAACCGCACAGGCAAGGACCTGGGAAAAGAACTGACCAACAGTCATGTTGTTTTCCATTCCCTCCTCGTTATTTACGAACCCTTCGGCGTTGTCCCATGCAGGTTGCGGGTCTCTCTCTTCTTGTGCCCCGTCACCAGCGTTCTGCTGGTTGACAACAACAACGTCGTCAGTCGCCCGCATTCGGCGTCGAATGGTCACAGACAACTGGATGCAAAGAATCACTGAGGCAATTGCCAAGTACCCCAACACAAGCAAAGTCAAATCATTCAGCTGTAGTGTTCGGTTCAGTCGGTGACTCTCTGCGTTGAGCTCGTCGACCAACTGTAGCATCCCATAGCTACCTGGTTCCGTGGCATTCCAATACGACGAGTTCTGCACAAAGCTAGGGACCATTGTGCTGTTCACCAACAATTTCCTGTAGAAAATTTTCCCAACGAAGCGAGGGAGAGACGCGAAGATGCCCAGATAGGAAACAATGAATACCATAAACCACAATATGTTTCGAATCATTGCCCCCAGAGGTCCTCGGAGACCCAGTAGCTCATCAAGCGCTAAGTTGACTTCCATGTCATCTGGGTTGATTCCTTGATCCACTCCTTGGTTGTTAAGCGGCTCGAATTGCGGCTCAAAGTTGTCTCGGCGCGGATTCGCATCTTCCTCCTCCTCCTCCTCGTCTTGCATGTCACGAAGGAATTGTGCAACGCGAGCTTCATCCTCGGGTCCAAAGGGAACTGGTCCCTCGTCTTCGTCAGCTAGACCACCTTCCTCATTGCGTTCCTCCTCCATGTGATCAAGCTGTCGCTGAAGCTCGGCTGCAGCACGAATTCTGCGTTGTAATGCCTCTCGTTGAGCGACAGGATCGTCAGGAATGCCTTCCATCAGTCGTTCCATGTTGCGCGGTGGTCCCTCCACCTCGTCTATCCATCGAACTTGCCGGTGGGGGTTTGCAGCCATGACTGGCTGTCTTTGATCCATGACACCAACGGCATTGACGTTTCGTTGTCGTCGAACGATATGGTTGTGATCTAGAACCACGTCGTCGACCTCAACATCCATGTCAGCCGCTCCATTCCCGTTGTCGTTTCGATTCGGTTGACCTCCTTGGTTGGGATTAAACCGAAGGAAATCCGCAAAGCTCATGAGGCTCAGAAAGCTGACAATGACAATGCCAGCAATGACGGCGCCACTTATCGTGTCGCTAACAACGAGATCCCACTGCCATCGCTTGGCAACGGAAGATGGGCTATGAAACCAGCCCCAGTAGCAGTATGCAGTCGCAAGAGGTACACAAGCGAGCCACAAGAAGAGTGCCACGCCTATCCGCAGAACAAATGGAAGCCACTTGGCGACAGCGGACCGTGATATTCCTAGAAACACCTCATACAGTGGCAATTGCTCTGGAGCATTCTCAGCATACTGCGGGGCAAAGCGGAACTTTGTAGAACACAATTCGCATCGACCATCTCCTCGTTGCACTTTCAACCAAGAGGCAAGACAGTCTTGGTGAACAAGCCCAATTGAGCCGGAGCATTTGCAGGGAGAAAAGAGAGGGTACCTATTTGGGTGGGTTGAGGTTAGAGTTGATCTTGCGGGCATGCATCTCGTCTTCTGAAAACATCGCCGAGAAGGCACAGTCATATGCGTGTGTTGAGTATGTCTATTTTGTGTCTCAAAGACGCGTAAGATGACCTTTTCACGTGTACAGGTAGGGTACAATACATGTCTTTTCGTCATTGTTGTGACGGGATACGTGTAAAAATGACCGTTGTGTCTTTGTTGTCGAAATTCAAGTTGGGGGCGACGATGGAGTTGGTCGCTTTTGCAAGGAGCCAGTGCAATCGATCGATTCCCGATGGTGACGGCTCATACAAGACCTGGTATATCACCTCAGACGAGACATGCCGTCAATGATCGTGCTCACTCCTTCACGCCGTCTCTTTTCAATAGAACGAATGGAAGGAATGACATCAACATGCAACGCTTTGACACTCACCCTTCTTCAGCTGGTCCGCGGCAAACTCGACACTCGTCCTCTTCTTCAAATGGTAGCGGAGAAGGAACTGTTTCAACTTGAGGAGAAGCCATGATGTGATATGATTGACTGCTTGTATGGATAGTTTGAACTGGAGACAACACCTTCTCTTGTGTGCGATTTTGGTGCGGCGATGTGCCGAGAGCCAGCATGTGATGCGTAGCTCGCACCGCGGCGATTTTCTCAACTCTTCTTTTAGAGCCAGCGCACCTAAGTAGGTTCGTTTCAGCCACGCTTCTTTAGTTGATTTGAAGATTCCAAAACGATCTGTAAAATAGATAACGAAAGGGGAATCTCAGGTTTGAGCAAGAATGTTCTTGGTTTGAGCTGCCTGGAGTTCTAATCGTTTCGAACCTGTTTTGGGTGGCTTCAATGGAATAGCTCGATCCTTACTTCTCTTTTGGCTGGACTATGGTTCTAATTTTATGTTAGGTATTCATACACGAGGTACAGGTGTACGTATTTAGATGTATATACATGTATGTAAGTATCCGTTGCTAGAACGGCGCGGAAATTCAAACCAATGAAGCAATCAACTTCAAGATCTTCTTGACAACACACACAACTTTCTAAGAATTGCAAACTAATTTCCACCATGGCTCGCAACCCTCTCTTCGCTATCATCTGGCTTCTTCTTTTGGTCTTCATCGCCTGGCCTCTTGCTGGTTTGTTGTGCATCTTCTGGATCATTCTTCAGGTACGTTAGTGAAAGAATCCAGTCGTCTCCGCTGGTTTGTGGCATCGTCCCCGCGACCTTGTATCATGATAATAGTGACTAGTTCGCGACGCCTCGCAAGAAAGGCCTCTTGCAATCGTTTTGCTTCTCTGTGGAATGGCCACCATGTTGTGATTATAATTTTGAATTGGTCTTATCGCCTGTCGGTGTTGCAGAAAGAACAATTCAATCTTGTTCCAATGCTGGTCCGTTAAAACATACATTCGAGTCTTGAAAGATTTTTTCCTGTGAACACATACATCACAATTTTCTCGAAACAACCATGGCGAAAAACGTATTCTACGGCCTCATTTGGCTCCTCCTCTTGATCTTTATCGCCTGGCCACTAGCATGGTTCTTGGCGTGGTTCTGGATCCTTCTGCAGGTGCGCTCGCATTGTTTGTTTGGATCAAGAGAAGTCGAGATTCTTGTCTGTACCACAGCTGAGAACGATTCAACTGAAGACTTGCAGCGATGTCCATGTTGGCTTTGTTCTTTTCTTCTTTCGTCCTGTTCTTTCTACTCTCTACACCCGCTGCAGGTAGTGCTTGTACTCACCCAATTCTCTCTTTTTTTTCTCACAGCCATTCGAGGGCATGGCCGGATTCGTCAAGCAGATTAACAACTTTTTGGAGAAGATTATTACCTGGCCTCGCGATGTTGGTAATGCCATTTGGAACTGCCAGCAATCCTTCCCAAGCCCCATGTAAAACGATTGTACTACTGTGCTCGAAAATGTGTATGACTTTTTTGTTTTGAAAAAAGAGATTTTTAAAGTGATAATATAGTTGAAGAACCCTATCACACACAACTATCTTTGTCTTCTAGCTGCCTTGTGTAGTATTGTATCCCACCATGTCGTCTCTTGGAGCTTGCAGTTCGAGGAAGCAGCTTTGGCGCTTGACATGGGGAGCGAAGGAAGGCTACCCTCAATTCTCTCGGCAAGGAGCCCTACTTACTGTACATGTTCGACCTACACTTACCGCTATGACCCCTACCTGACGGAGAGAAGGGGGCACCCCCATGTTTGCATCACCTTCTCGTGTATCTACCACCCACCCTTCGGTGGAGTTCACTACCTACGTAGACCAGCCTAAAAGTAGCTACTGTCCTCCATCTCTCGAAGCTGCCAAAGCTTGGCGTTTATCCAATCGTAGCTAGCGGCCACTTCCTAATCCTTCATGGAGATAGAGAAGGAAGATCACCTGCGGCCTGGTGCGGCATTGCATAATAATCTAACGTAGCATGGTGCTACACAACATGCGATGAGGTCGACCACAACACCTACATGTAGCTACGACGTTGTCTGTACCGGGCGGGTAGACTATCATAACTGGGGTACCACTCAGTTCACCCATCTACAGCTTCCTTTTATCTGCCCCGATCTGCATCGCATCCACTCTAAGCTAGCTACTAGCAAGTACTCCGAGATCATTGGCGCCTCCGTGACCTTGGTACTAGTCTAGCTACTTTTCTCGTAGCAAGCTCGTGGGTGGACGTGCGCGACCACGTGCGACGAACGGGCGCTCGGAGTCACTGCGAGAAAGACACAGAACGACGAAAGAGCAAGACGCTTTATATCACAGCCAGTCTGCTGCAGATTGAGAGCAACAAACACTCATTACTACTGTCTGTCCAACCAAGCTCTAAGCGCTGTAAGGAGATCGTTCTTGTCTTTATATACCAACATCATGTCGGATTCGGAGCCTCCTTCAGTTGCCTCTACGGGCAGTGGTAGCGGAAGCCTCACTGTTGAAGTAGACGATGCTGCTGTACCCCCAATCCTGGAGATTAGGAATCACGCGGAGGATCCTGACGCGGAGCAAAAATCTTTGGAGAAGAAGCAAGAAGGCAACACCTTTCTCTCTTCTGGAAAGTACCTCGACGCCATTCGTCTCTACTCAGAAGCCTTGGAGTATACCCCCACCAATGCCATTGTCTTGTCGAATCGAGCACAGGCATTCATTAAAGTGGAAAATTATGGCCTGGCCATTTCGGACGCCGACGCTGCCATTTTGTCGGATCCTTCCTACGCCAAGGGTTATTATCGACGAGGGAGTGCCAACTTTGCACTCAATAAGAACAAGGCAGCTCGCAAGGACTTTCGATCCGTCTGCAAGCTCAAACCCAAGGATCGCGATGCTCGATCCAAATTGGCAGCCTGCGAAAAGGTTGTCAAACAGGAGGCCTTTGCGGCTGCCATCATGTCGGAGCATTCTGAACCACTCTCGGCAACGTATGATCCGAATATAATCACTATCGATTCGGGCTATGATGGGCCTCATCCACTACCGGAGGGTCTAAGTACTGACATGGAAGCTGAGCAAGCGGTTTTCGCTCCTGGCAAGCTGCCAATGGAATTTGTCATGGTAGGTCATCATGGAGAGCATATTATTGTCAACACCTACCATCCTGTCTTGTTGTAGCATGACCACTCATACAATCCCTCTTTCT
>JAVCKV010536790.1:0-11229 GCA_032274145.1 Herpochondria borealis | reverse complement strand
CGCAGGTTCGCCCATTCCGCAGTAAACAATATTAGGATCACTTTCGGCAACTGCGACTGCACCGACAGAACCTGTTTTAAAAAAGCCATCTGAAATATTTGTCCATCGTTGCCCAGCGTCTTCTGTTTTCCATAAACCACCTCCAGTTGTTCCCATGTAGTAGGTTAGGATATCGCCTTTGACTCCGCAAGAAGTTACCGAACGGCCACCTCGAAAAGGCCCGATGTTTCGAAACTTTAAAGGTTTGTAAAAAGCATTGGGTTCTTGTGGAGTGGGAGAGGTGCTGTTCTTTTGCGCGAATGTTCCACATGCAATAAGGAATAAAATAAAAGTAAAAATTTCTTTTCTCATGATAAGCTATTTTCTAAAAAGTGAATTATAAATGTACTGAAAATAATGAAAAGATAATCTTGGTAGGGGAAGTAATTTGGAAGGGGAGAAAGTTGATGGAATGGAAGCGTTAGTGAAAGTGGATATTGAACGAAGGGGAGGTAGAAAAGGATTAAAGAGTTTTGCACATAAATGTGCGTTTTTTTTTGACGCTGATTTTTTATGATTTTCATGAATTTCTTATGTTGTCTTCTAACTTGTTATCAAATATTGAAGACAATATAAAATCCAGATTAATGAATGAATTCGAGGAAACTGCAAGTTCTAGACTGTCGGAGTTAGCGCAGCCAACTAACTCAAAACCAACTGGTTAAGGTCGCTACTTTTAACTCCGACAGCCTAAAATCTATCTTCTAGGAATACTCAAAAAAAACGAGACTTGTCTAAGAAACAAAATTTTTAATTCCTAAAACTCCTCTCCAGCGCCATCCAAATCACCACTATAATTTTCAAGTTCTTCATCCGTCGGAGGCGCTTCAAGACTTCGAGTAGAAATTTGTGGACCACCATCTAATTCAGGAACAAAAGTTTTACTGTCTTCATGAAGCGTGTTCATCATATCGATGAGTTCAGGCATCGGATAACAATCCGTTTTATCATACCTCACATTACAATGCATCCAAAGTCCAGGCGCTCCCATGTAAGCCTCATATTTTAAATCAAACCATTCTCTGGTATAAGTAATATTCGGAAGAGGAATGTTATGCAAATGAGCCATCGTCAAAATTAATCGCTTAGTTTCTTCAATTTGATTCTCCGTATATTTTTCAAAATACTGATGTCCTCTCCAAGGCTTATCCAAAACACAAACTTCCTCTTCAGGAATTCTAGTTTTTCCTTGAAAAAAATATTCATCTCCTTTTTTTTCTAAATAACCATAATTGCAAATTTCAATTCCAATCGACTCTTGGTTCAATTTTTTATTATGTCTTAATTTCATTCCTAAATGATGTGCCCAGTGTTTTTCATCAAAACATCTAAGCGTGACTCCATCAAATCGGTCTCCCGTTTTTTGACTTCTTCGACCGATTACAAAAGCAGTACCGACTCTTCTTGGTTTGCCTGATTGACCATCTTTCATCCACCATGCAATGGTATAGTCAGGTCGTGGACCTCCAGCAGTATGATGTAAGTATATTGTTTTTTTAGTGTGAGTTTCTCTCATATATTCTCTGGAAGCTAGCGGATATTCTTTGATTCCAAAGTTGAATCCAGCTCTAGATGGAGGAGCAGTAGTTCCTCCATTTAATGCTTCCCAAGTAGAGGAACCTACAATACCATCTGCGACGAGTCCATTTTTTGATTGAAATTCTTTAACTTTTTCTTTCGTGAAATTTCCAAAATCTCCATCGGGCGTAAGTGATAATCCTGCGTTGACTAAAAGTTGTTGGAGTGCCAGTACTTGTTCTCCGTTATCTCCTTTTCTTAATGATTTCATTTGTTTTTTATTTTTATTTTGAAATTGTTCAGCACAAGTATCGCGGTAGCACCAAGCTGTGCTTGGTGTTTTATACGAAACTTAAACCTTATGTATAAAATCGCCTTCAAATTTGAGCGCAATCCATAATCCATAATTTTAAATCCTTAATCCTTTTTACTTTGTAGCTATCAATGCTTCTATTTCATCCTCCGAAAGATTAGATTCATATTTCTCAATATTGTCTTTAGCAAGGACAGATGAAATCGTCATTTTTTTAGTATACCAATCGCTGATAAATAATTTTTTATCATCTGATTTCTTCTTTCTTTTTCCAATAGCTTTTTTTGCACCTGCTGCTTTTGAATAAGAAACCTGTTTTCCAACTTCAAAGTTTGCTTGTTTTTCTAGTAAATAAGTTGATACTTCTTTAGTACTAATAAATAATTTAAAATGATCGGTAGCAATTTCTTTTCCATCTAAAAAGATTGGAACATAGTCACCATCCTCATCTTTATCTATAGCAATTGCTTTTTTATTTGGAGGAATCGTGTCCTTATAATATGGAATGATTTCAAAATTCGAAGAGAAATAAAACAAAGCGACGTGCATTTCATTGACTGTATCTTTATTCAAAATATCAACTTGAAATCTTAATGGTACCTCTTCACCATCTTTCATTTTTAAATCCAAATTAATTTCATCCCCGATCAAAGTTTTTGTAGTAACGATTTCCCCATCATCATCTTCACCAAGAAGACGCAGAATAAGTTGAACCTTATCTCTCTTTAAAGTAGTGGTAGCATTATCCAATTCCAATAATTTTTCCCATTCCGCCATGATGTTTAACACACTAAATACATCTTCAAAAACTTCATCGTCTAAATCTCCGTCGACCTTTCGAATGAGGTCTCCATTTTTTCTAAAAATTTCAATAGTTGATTCTGAAGCAACTACTTTAAAGGAAGTTTTTATTTCTTTTTCTAATTGAAAAAATAAAGGAAGTTCATTTTTCTCTAAAGCGGCATCTATTCTTTTTTGTCCAGCAGCATCTGCTTCCAAACAAAATAGGATTGGTTGATCTGGCAAACTAATTAATCTCGCATCATAAGTTTTTCCATTTTCGGGAACAAAATCTAATTTGACATAACAGGAATCGACTTGCACTTTATAGCTAGTCGCAATCCCTATTTTTTCTCCACCTTCGAGTATTTCAAAAATAGGATTTTTATCTTCTGAAACAGGAAGTCCATGAATGGCGCCACATTTAATTTCCCATTTGGTTTTCACTTTCGTCATTTGCCAAAAAGATTCATTGATCGTTGTACCTCTTTTTAGAAAACCAGATTGGGAATTGAAAAAACCTGATGGCTCAAATTGTGGATGTTGGTGCTGACTACGACGCGCCATCTCAACAATACATTTGGAAAATAGATTCGTGTAACTAATGTTAGCACTAGTCTCCTTTAATACCTTTACCAAGTTGGTGGTGAAAAAACCTTGACCTCCAATTTCCAGTGCAGTTTCATTTTTTCGACAAGCGGCTAGAACCATATGTTTGGAAGTAGGAATAGACAATCCTTCCCCGTGTGGATATTGTTTGGAGAAATGACCATTCAAGTATTTTTCATAAGGACGAGTATCTAGCTTTGCTAGAAATTGTCGCTTTTTGATATTGGGGTCCTCATCAGGATTAAGGTCTCGGGAGATAGAACCTGAATGACAACAATCCATAATAAGTACTACGTGTGCACCTTGTGATGCAACGCGGTCAATCAATACAGCCAATTCCTTATCTGCTAAATCTAAGCCTGTAGGAGTTCTACTATCGTAACAAACTAAAGTCTCGCTAAATCCTTCTGGAAAGTGATTTAAGAATTCAGGTGCTGCTTTTTCTCTTGCACCATGTCCAGAATATTGAACGACGACGACATCACCTTGCTTCGCCTTGAGCAAATGTTTTTCTCCAAAATAATCTACGATATTTTGATAAGTGGCTGCATCATCTAGAAGCACTTCACTATGGAAATTATCTTTGGGTAAAATTTCTTCAAGGAAAGATTTTAAGGCAGCAACATCTTGTGCACAACCTCCGAGGTGTGGTACCGTCGAATTAGGATGGTATTTATTAACTCCGATATGGAGTGAATAATAATTTTGTTTCATTTGATTTCTTTTACTGTAAAAATATATTACCTAAATATAGTAAAAGAAATTGAAAATAATGGAGAAGAAGATTATGGATTTAGGATTCAAGATTCTGAATTGCCCTGAATTTTTGATTAGGAGTGTTTAGAAGAAAAGAAGGGAGGATGTTTTTTATTTTCATTGTGGCTAAAGCCACTTTTTTTTTCGACGCTGGTTTTTTATGATTTCTATGAAAAGATTATGTTCTCTTCTAACATGTTAATCCATATTGAGGGTAACATAATTTTCTCATAGAAATCATAAAAAATCAGCGTCAAAAAATGCACATTTATGTGTAAATCATGAATCCAAAATCGAAGGCAAAAATCCTTAATCTTGAATCCATAATCCATAATCGAATTTAAGGTTTTTTATATAACTCTTTTCCAGCGTCGTAATACTTATCCCCTTCTTTCCAAAAAACAGATTCAGAAGTATTGCCAATCATTCTACAAGCATAGACATATGATTTGAAAAATTTAAATAAATAATCATAATCTAAAGTCTCTGGATTGTCTTGAGGTTGGTGATAATATTTATTGATGGCATCATCAAAAGTCGTGAACCCTAAACTAAAGGTAGGAGCAGGAACACCCTTTTGTGCAAAGTTGACATTATCCGATCGATCAAAAAGACCTTGCTCAGGAGCAGAATCTTCCATTGCTTTTAGACCAAAAGTGGTACATGCCTTTTCAATCATAGGTTGAGCATTCGTTCGAGTCAACCCTATAATACTTACACGACTCGTATCATTATATCCTGCATTATCACTGTTGAAACAATAGATCACTTTGTCTAAAGGAATAACAGGATTATCTGCATAATACGCAGATCCTAACAATCCTTTTTCTTCTCCAGTAAAAAATATAAAAATCGCAGAACGTTTAGTTGGATACTTCGCTAAATTTTCCGCAGCAGAAAGTACCGTTACAGAACCTACTGCATTGTCTCGCGAACCATTGTAAATACTGTCACCTTCTACAGGTCTTCCAATTCCAATATGATCATAGTGCGCAGAGTAGATGACATATTCATCTTTTAATTTTGGGTCACTACCTTCTAACACTCCTACTACATTATATGTTTCTACAGATGTTTTTTCCATACCTGAAATACTCAAAGAAGCTTTTAGGTTTTTCGTGTCTTTCAATTTTTTGACCGCATCAGTGTTAGAACCATCTACCCAGATGTGAGGGAAAGGAGCTTCGTCTCCACCATCATCAACAGTAGTTGTCGTTCTATTGAAAAACCGAACTAAAAATTTATAAGGAATTTGGCTAGAACTATAAATTTCTAACAATCCTATTGCACCTTTCGCTTTCGCTAATTCTCTTTTCGTTTTTCCAGCAAAAAACCAAGATTGTGGATTGTCGTCGCCTTCGAAACCACAAATGGCTACCACGATTTTACCTTTTACATTTGTATTGTTAAAATCTTCTTCCGTTCCTCGGTTGACGAAAACCATATCGCCATCAAGATTTAAATTATCTCCATTCATCATGACGAAATTGTCAGGAAGGGAAAGGTTTGTATTTGCAAATTTTAACGAACCACCGCTAGGAGGAACTACTTTAGTCATAGGAACCCGCTGTAAGTAATCACTCATTCCAGCAGGCTTTTTGACGCCATATCGCATCAAGGTCGTCGCCAAATATCGAGCTGCAATATTTAATTCAGGAGAAGGTGTATCTCTTCCACGCATTTCATCAGAAGCAATATATTGGATATGTGCTTTGATGGTATTCAGTTTAACCGTTTCAACGGTAAGTGATTTGTCAGTGGTAATTTTTGAAAGGTCTTGAACTACTTTTTTAGTTTTACAAGAAAATAACAAAGTAGCTGCAAAGAAGAAAAAGGCAAATTTTTTTATCATTTTTATTTTTTCTTACAAAGATAGAATTAACCTAAAAGAAGTTGCTTGTAGAGTTATCTTTTTGAAAAAATATATGACAGATAGGAGTCAATTGTAGGTCGGTTCTCTAGAACCGATTATTATTAAATTCGATGACAAGGTCGTTTTAATTGAGAAATAGTAAGGAACTTGCCAATGAACTTGTGAAAATCAGTTCTGGAGAACCGATCTACTATTTTGTTTCTAAAGGAAAATGATGTAAAATACATTTGTCAAAAGGTGCCCAAGTCGCAGTTCGAATTCCTCCTTTTTTTAGGACCTGATTGGCCCAAGTGTTACAAGTTCGCCACATGTGGTAATAACCAATGGCTTCATAAAAATTATCATCAATGCCTTCATATCGACAGCAATCTATTAACAATGCTTTTTCATTTTTAGTTTGGATGTGATCCAAAATATACATTTCCATAGCTAAAAGCTGATTTTTTGTAACACTCACTTTACGAATCATCTCTCCAACTTTCGGCGTATTCTGATACATCTTTACTTGCATGGCAGTAGGAGTTGGGATAAAAGCAGCACTTAATGCAGTCTTAGCTGTCAACTCTGCCCAACTTGGTGTATCGAAATAGAATCCTTTATCTCCCCAACCAAATGACAAATATTGAATCATAGAATCTGGCGTTTGGAAAGAATTGTAAGCAAGGTGTTTGTTCCAATCTAGGTTGGCTTCCTTTTTTGCAAAACAAATATCGGTATGTACACCATTTGAAATGATGTATAAATCAATGCCATTTTCGGCAGGCGTAAAACTCCTGTTAGAAGGAATAATAGTCAGTATAAATCCAATGATAAAATAGAAGATCATATAGGCAAGAAACGCTAGAAAAAAGCGTAGTAGGTATTTGAATATTTTCTTAAGCATGTATGTTTGTTTAATGTTTTCTCTATAAAAATCTTTTGATTTTCTGATTGAAAGATTTTGGTGAAAGATAAAACAATATTTTTTCAAAAAGAAATCTTGTTTTATTCTAAGGATTGAGCAACATTAAAGAGGGCGTGGGAATATATAAATTCCCACGCCCTCTAAATAAAAATTGGTAGTGTGATAAGGTTATCCACCATAAGAACGAGTCGATCTGCCAGAGCCATATCCAGAGCGTCCTGATGAACTTTTCATATTTTTCATCATAGTTCTTACAGTTGCTTTTTTTGTACTAAATGTATCTTGTTGACGAGTGACCGCTGAAGCAAAATGTTGCCGAACATTTTTAAGCGGAGACTTATTTGAGGTACCACTTGAAAATAGAGAATTGGAAATACCACCTGCCCCACGTGATGATGAACCTAATCTGCCGATAAAAAATAAATTGCGGAAAGGTCTATTTTCATAAAGTTCCGTTGATGCAATTTCCGCATTATCTTCGGGATTGTATTGTTGGACAAAATCTGTATCAGCTATTTTGGTAGCATATGAACTGGTCACTTTCTGAATAAATGTTTCGCCTAAACTTCCATTCATGGTACCTTGTAATCCGAGTTCAATAACAAAAGTCAATTCTAAATCGTCAATTGCTTTAGTAATTTTATCTGCGGTTTCAATGTTAGCAGCTTTACGCTTTTGTAGAATATTTTGTTGTTCCGCATAGTGGGTACTGTTTCGAGGGATTTCATTAATCGTTTCTCGTTCCTCGGTTCCATTTTTAATTGTGGTTGTTTGACTTTCCTTTTGAATAGGTGCTGTATTATTGACCATCAACAAGGCTAGCTTTTGGACCACCTCAGGTCGAGCATCTTGATAAGCAAAATCTTGAGCTAAAATAGTTTCTAAAGAATTGGATTTTGAAGGTTTTTTAGAAGACGTTGATTTATATCTTTCTTTAAAATCTTTATGCGCACTTTGAACTTCATCAAAAGTAGATTTGATTGCTGTTCTTTCTTCCTCTGAAAATTGTTTGACTTCTTCTTCAATTAATTTTGCTGCTAAGAAGGTAGCAGCGTATTGTTGACTATTTTTTATAGCGGTATTGTAATTGCTGATGATTCCTCTATGGTGGGAATGTACAATTCTATCTGCTGGTTTTTGGGCAAAGAATAAGAAAATACCTGCTATGACTAAATAGAATGATGCTTTACTTAAATTATTTAGAAGTTTGGGCTTTTGAGTAAGCGCTTTGATTTTAGGTGCGCCAAGCATCATGAATAATAAAAACAGAAGTAGTAAAACCATTGTTATAGTCGATACATTGATATAGCTTTTTGTAGCTAATCGAGCATTCATCATTGCTTGGTCAACACTATTTCGAGTACTATAACCAGCGAATTGTTGTATCACACGAAGAAAAAAATAAGCGATAGTAAATATTCCCAGACCAATCATGGAAGGGTAAAGTATTTGATTCGCAACTACAGCAACAGGATTTTTAGATTTAGCGGAGAAATTAAATAGCAACATGCAGATAAAGAGATAGATGGAATAAGGAAAGGTGAAAAAGAGAATTCCAACGAGTAGTAATAGTTTGATGGTGCCAAAACTTCCAGAGGTTTCTTGAGTCATCGTGTTTAGTTTTTAGTAGACGTTAATATTTTTGTTATAAATAATGTTTGAGAATAAGTATTTTTCAGAATGTTATAACAAAAAAAAGGCTTTACATTTTTTATTTGTGCGTTTGTATTGTTACGTAAAACGAAAATAGAAGTTTTGAATAATATCGAATTTCTGTTAACAATTATTTGATGTAATATTAGGTATCGGATAACTTTAAGTTATCCGATACCAATAGTTCTATAATTCTTTGACTTGGATGTTTCTCCAATTCACTTTAATCCCTCCACCGTCATGAATTTGTAGAGCAATTTTTCCATTAGCTGCGCCAATTTTTTCATCTCGGAAATTAATCATCTGAGTACCATTAACCCATGTAGTTACATGGTCGCCATTTACTAAGATGCGCATCTCATTCCATTCTCCCATCTTTAAAGCTTTGTCTAATGCAGGGTCAGGCTTGATGAGCCAACCTCTTCCATAAGACTCATAGATGCCTCCTGTATCATGTTTAGGTGGAGCGACTTCAGCTTGCCAGCCAGTGATTTTTGTACCTTCAATAGAGCTGCGGAAAAAGACACCACTATTCCCGTTTGCTTCTTGTTTGAATTCCAAAGTCAGGTCAAAATTTTTGTATTGGTCAGTCGTCGCTAGGTAACCATATTGTTCGTCAGGACCGCTTTCGCAAATTAGAAGTCCATCTTTTACATACCATTTTTCAGTACCATAATTTTCCCAACCTGTTAAATCTTTTCCATTGAAAATAGATTTAAAACTACTTGGCAATTCTTTGACTTTGATATTACGGAATTTGATGAGGTGCCCATGGTCTTGTAGTCCAATATGACCTTTGGCAGTTCGTCCAAAATTTGGATAATCTTTGAATTTACTTTTCGCTACTAAAGCTTCCCACTCAGGAGATTCGATATCGCATTCGATTGTTTTGTTGCCATTCAACCAATGCTCGACATGATTACCATTGACGATTACTTTTGCAGTATTCCATTCGCCTACAGCTTTTGTATAATCTGCGGTTGCCGATTGTAAATCGTAATTTTCAGCAGAGAGGTGAGTGGCCATTTTATCCTTGCCTTCCATTTTTATATAAGTCTGGTCATCAAGGATTTGATACTCAGGTGCGTTTTGCCAAATAGCTTGGTCGGATACTTCCATGACTCTATAGAGGATACCACTATTGCCAGTGTCGCTTACCATGTAGTCTAAAGTCAATTCGAAGTTTTCAAATTTTTCTTTGGTGATGATGTCTCCGCCAAAACCAGCTTCTTCGGTTCCTGATTTGGAGACGGCAAGAGTTCCGTCAGATTCGACTCGCCAGCCTTTGGTAGGAAATGTTTCATGGTTGTAACCTCTCCATGCATCGGTATTTTTTCCGTCGAAAAGGATTTTCCATCCATCGACGGTTGGAGATGTGTATGTCTTGTTATTTTCTTTTGGGGTACTTTCTGTAGGTGTACTTGTTGCTGTCGTGGTAGAATTATTTTTACAAGAAAAAATAAACAGACAGAGTAGGAGTAAAGTGGTATTTTTCATTTTGTTGAATTGTTTGAAGAAAAAGTTTTGTTATGGATGATTAAATATAAGTTGTATTTTTCGAATATTGTAATTTGATTTAAAAATGAATTTTATATCATTGTGATTAAGTAGCTGTTGGCTTTAGCCGACACATGAAATAGTTGAAAAATAACTCGTGTCGGCTAAAGCCAATAGCTACTTATACTAAAATTTTAATTTATGAAAATAGTTGCCATCTCAGATACTCACGGAAAACATCGACAATTAAATTTACCAAAAGGCGATATCTTAATTCATGCTGGAGATGTGTCTAGCAGAGGATTGAAGACTGAAATATTGGATTTTTTAGATTGGTATGGAGGTTTAGATTTCCAATACAAAATATTTATTGCTGGCAATCATGATTTCTATTTTGAGAAAGAAACAAAAGAAGAAATTGAAAAAGTGATTCCTTCCAATGTCATTTATTTAAATGATTCGGGGATTACGATTGAAGGTATCAAAATCTGGGGTTCGCCTGTTCAACCTTGGTTTTTTGATTGGGCATTTAATCGGAAAAGAGGGGAGGAGATTGCTCAGCATTGGAAATTGATTCCAGATGATACGGATATTCTCGTAACGCATGGCCCTGCATTTGGAGTGTTAGATAAAACGGTTAGGGGAGAAACGGTCGGTTGTGAAGAACTTTTATTAGCTATAAAAAAGGTGCAACCTAAATTTCATATTGCTGGACATATTCATGAAGCTTATGGGGGCGTGGAGAAAGGAAGAACGTATTTTATCAATGCTAGTGTGTTGGATGTTAATTATAGGATGGTGAATGAGCCAGTTGTTTTTGATATGTTCAATTGACTTTAGCATATTGTAAATGTATTGTTTATTTTTTTTAAAAATAACCTAACCTAACCTAACCCAAGTTCCTTATGTATTCTTCAATCATAATAATAGAAGTCAAAAGAAAATGAATGAAGAGTTTATAGCACCGTCCTTTAGGGCGGTGAAGATGAATAACAAAAATGGCTTTAGCCATACATGAAAATAAATGTATGGCTAAAGCCGCTAAGATTTACTTACTGTCACCGCCCTAAAGGGCAGTGCTATAATCTCCTTTCTTCAAAAGTTGGGAACTACTTGGGTAAAGCTCGATATACATAAAAAAACCTCGTAAAACAATAGTCTTACGAGGCTTTTAAGTTAGAATGAAAATCCTGTAAATCAAGAAATTATCCTATATATTATTTAAATGGATTAGACCATTTTTCATTAGTTACGAAATTTTCATCAGTCAACGTTTTCAAGAATGCA
>JAVCKV010536679.1:0-11230 GCA_032274145.1 Herpochondria borealis | reverse complement strand
GAATCGTTTCAAGAGGAAGCGAGAAAATAGGACTCGTCATTGAAGGAAAGGATGATGGGAATCGATTCAAGAGAAAGCGACGACCAGGAATGTGCGACAGAAGGAGAGAGTTGACTGTAGCGCATTGCCAACGGAAGTGGCGCTGGAAGGTCTCGGATCAGTTGTGAATGCGGCCACGTACAGCTGGAATTACAGTATTTTTGTGCTATTTTGTACAGTACAGTATTGTACTGCAAGGATTCGTACTGTCTATACTGTACCATGTACTTGAAGACTGTAAGCAATGACATCACCGGATGTCACAGTAGCCGCCGAGGGCCCTTTGCAGTGAATGGGAAGTCGTTCACTGTTATTGGCCAATACTATTTGTATCGAAACAAGTCTGTAACATTATCAAAAATTATCAGCACTTATCAGAAACCCTACTCTGGGTAACCAATGTGTTGCATAACGGATCAAGGTGAGGACATGCGGACATGTCGCATCAAGAAAGCGTCAAACCATAGAGAAGGTTGAAATACTGTAAAAATGTCGGCGATCGCCCCCGTGAATTAAGCGATAACGCAGAAATTCAACCAAACTGAATACAACGAATGTGCCAATGTATCGGTCGTACCTGTAGTGCATATGGAGTCGTGCTCGTATTCACCTCGAAAAATATCTGCCGCGGATTCCCTCATCAACGCGGTGCCACCCATCTCATCTGCTCAACGCCGGGTTTTCTCGTCCTCGCCGCCTTCCCCATCATTACCCATCACCCCATCCTGACCTCTCTTTCACCGCCTCATTCGCCACCTCATTCGCCTCGTTCGCCCACCGCCACAATGAACTCCGCCTTCGTCCCAACCTCGTTGCAAAGGCCCACCCTCGCAAAGTAGTTCACTGGCACCTCGCTCGCCATTTCCCCGCGCCCCTCATTCCTCAACGTCACAAAGGCCGCGTGCGCTCTCGGAGAAGACTCCAACTTCTCTCTCGACAAATACACCAAGTACCATTATGGCGCCAGCAGTGGCCCCGCCACTCGCCCGTCCCAGCCGACCACTGTGTGGACCTCGTTCCGCGACTCGCTCATGGAAAATTTCAACCCATTCGAACGAACAAAGCCTGTCGAAGCACCAATGAATAACGCCCTGGCAATGACCGCCTACGGCTGCATCCTGCTCAACGGCGCCGCCGCAAAGTTTTGCAAGGGAGGTGACCTGGACGTCATGATCAACAGCGCACCGCTCCAGGCCGCCGACCGCTACATGGCCAACTGCATCGCTACCAAGTACATGCAGACCGCTGTCACGACTGGCGTCTGCAGAGTGCAATGCACCGAAGGCACCATCCGCATGCAGGTAGAGGAGGCCCGCAACGCCGCGCTGAGCACGCAGTTCCGCATGAAGCAGCGCAACACGGCACAAAAGTTCGGCGCTTTTTGCGAGACGCGACGCAAGGCCATCATCAGCGCCCACGGCTTCACGTACGAAGAGAAGCTGCTCGACCGCTTCCCAATCGCCGCGCGCGCCTTTGTGACCGGCGGGAGCGAGTCGCGTGGCACCTTTGTGCGCTACGCCTCCGGCAAGTAGCCGGCCGAGACGTACATGGCCGCGTGTGTCGACAAACAGGTCAGGTTCCGTGCGGTGCCGTTTGGCGTGTACGACGTGATGTGTAGTGATGGGAATGCGAATAATGTCGCCGAGTTTAAGCGCGTGTCGGCGATAGCTGTGCGGTTCCGCACGTACCAGCTACCCACGATTGTGAAGGAGCAGGCCAGGTTCACCAACGCCAAGTAAGCGCGTGACTACTTTGCGCACGAGTGCTCGTACGAAGAGAGGCTGTTCAACAAGTACCCGGCAGTGTCTGCGTCGATGCGCCCGTCGACTGTGCGGGGACTGAAGGAAAAATGTAAGCGCTGAAGAAGTGGAGGGACCTGTGGTTGCTAGGGTTCATGCGGGGGTGCATGTGAAAATCGGTAGCGGGATTGCGCTCTTCCCTCTCCCACCGACCGATGCGCTGTGCAGTATGTCCGTGGGGTATTTCGTGTGGGAGGGGCAGGGGTTACCAATACTCTGTGCTCAATAATTCATTAAAGCATCAGCTTTGTCAGAGCATTGAATTAGTCCCAGTGTTGCATCACGACTCCAAATAACGGCCTTCACATCTGCAACAGTTTAAAAACTGTACGTAAAATGGTGCCAAGAGCACTTGCAGTGTCCATGTTAGCACAGCCGCGCACGATTAAAGCATCTCCGCTAATCTTTGGATCACTACTTCTTGCCTGCACGCTTTTAGGCCTTCTGAATGCTGCGCTTGTCCGACCTGAGCCGGCGGTCCACCAAAGTCGTCCTTGTGCCCTTGAGCGCGCGTCGACCCTTACCGACATTCTTGCTCACAGTCATTTTCCCGTTTAGAGGGAGCATCATAACAACCCGACGCCTGGAAAACCGCCAGTCCGCCTGCAGCCGTACCGCGCTGGTCCCATCAAACGCAAGAATATTCGGAGCAGATCGAGTAACAGCTGGCGACAGGCGTGATTGAGCCGGCGCAGACAGAGTGTTATAGCTAAGTGCTTCTGGTGCCAAAGAATAATGGCACACAGACACTCTGTGTCGAATTCAGGCGGCTGAATGCTTCGACGATTACGGAAACGTACCCCCTTCCTCGCATTGACGATTGAATCGAAAGTCTAGGCCAGGAAAACTTCTTCACGTTGTTGGATGCGCTCTGGGGTACTGGCAAATTCCGATCGCGGACAGGGACAAGGACAGTACAACGTTCACAAGTCATATGGGTACCTATCTATATCGACGGATGCCCTCTGGTTTGCGTGATGCTCCGTAAGCTTTCCAACTTGCTCTCGACATCGTACTCTCCGGAGTGCGGTGTAAGATGCGCCTTGTTTACATCGACGACATAATCGTGTTCTCTCAAAACCACGAGAAACACCTTGGGCACTTAGACCACATCCTCTCCCTGATCGTTGACGCCGGTAGCAAGCTCAAACTCAAGAAGTGCTTCTTCTTCCAGGACGAGGTCGAGTAGTTGTGATTCCGCATTCGTCCGTGTATATTGAGTGAATTCCCGGACGCAAAGGCCATAAAGGCCGTGCGCGATGCGACATTCGCAGATACCCGGACCCAGATGAAGAGATTCTTGGGCGCGGTCAACGTCTACCGACGCTTCGTTACCGGCTTCGCGAAGGTATCCTCCCCACTGACGGACGTGCTCAAGAAGGATAGTGGCACCGATTGGGACGACCCGCCAGAACCGAAGCGAGAAAAAGTCGAAGACTTCGAAACATTAAAGAAGGCTTTAACTAAACTTCCTGTGTTAGTTCTCGTGGTTCGCGGCCGCCCCTACATGATCAATTGAGATGCTAGCAGCTTCGCCATTGGTGTGGTTCTACTTCAGAAGCAGGATCCGGACACGCCCACCAAGTGGGCGACGGTGGGATACTATTCGAAGACCTTGAAGAAGGAGCAGAGTAATTATTCCGCGACGGAGCGTGAGTTCTATGCTGTATTTTGGTTCATTCTGACACTGCGACCGTACCTGGGGAGCACCGATTTCATGGCCTGCATGGACCATGCTGCCCTCAAATGGATGCTAACATTGAACGACCCGACCGGTCGGCTCAAGCGTTGGCGAATCCGTTTCATGGAGTTCAACTATGAGATTGTCCACCGACCGAGTCTCAAGCATCGGGTGCCGGACTCTTTGTCCAGACTTACCCGGCCCAACTAGTCCCGAGGATGACGTGTTTGATGAGGAGATACCTGTAGTGCGACGTGGTAGCTCACTCCCGTCACGCACAAAAAAGGGAATAGAGTAATAGAGCGGAATACGGGGGGGAATGCCGGCGCAAACGGGGACGAACGACACGTGTGGCTGAACGGGTGTCGTCGTTTAGCGTGGTGTGCGTCCACTCTGAAGCGCTAGCAACCACCCCAAAAGAGCAAAAAGAAAGGGAAGAAAGAAGAGAAAAACGAGGTGAAAGACGGGGGAAAAGGCTTTGCTTGGGGGTAACTCAGGCGTGCTACAAATTTACTTGCTCAGTACATTCTTCATCGTCGCTCCTCCCAACCCCGGTGCGACCCAAGCAGCTTATGGAGCGGCTGGGGCCGCGCCCAAGGCGGATCTCGTGTCCAAAAACGGCCCAAGGGGCAAAAACCTCTAAAACTAACGACACAGAGACATTACGCTAGATGCCTTAACCTAGACGACCTCGATAGGACAACCAGCCCTATGCAAAACCCAATATTATGACCTCACCAACAATCAGTAAGTCCCCCAATTCAAGTCCACGCCGTCCCGGCGTCTTAAGGTCTAAGCACACCCCGAAGAGGCGCGACGATCGCATAGCGCCATACTTCTTCCATCTTTAGTACTCCTCCCCTTGGAAAAGGCGCCTCGAGGCACCTAGTGGGGGGTGTTAGCGATATGCGTGCTAGCCATTGTGTTCCATCCAGAACGTACGCTTCCAACTTTCGCTGCGTAGCAACAGGCGCCGAAGGCGCCTGTTATTATCGCCGTGCGTTTTTGCGGAGCGTGCATCTCAGAAACCCGCGCATATACGGAAAGGGCGATATGCAGCGCGCCTTACGGGCAGTAGGATGGACAGGCGCTTACGGAGCTTGCATTGGCACACCGGACCCGGTGCTGCAGCATCTTGAGACGCCACTTTGGGGCGCCGTGATCCGAATAGTAGTCCTGCGCCGTCACACAAGTACCAGGTCGAAGTGTAAAAGGCGCCTCGAGGCGCCTGTTTTTTCCTGGTAGTTGGTGAAGGCGGCGTAGTGTGGGAATTCATATCGCTAACCCCTCGAAGATACTGAATTCCGTTGAAGTCCCGGCTTGCCCTGGAAGCCAGGCGCCGTAGGCGCCTGTAATGAGGTGTGACGCGAGCGTCGGCGCACGAAGCAAGGCGAAGGGGAATGGAAAGGGGGCAGAGCGCTTTCCTGCTATACCAAAAAGTGGTCAGGAAAACACGTCCCGGCTTGTCACGTGGCTGGCCACGTACAGATCGGACTCAACTTCACGGAGTTTTGAGGCGCTTCGGGTTACCTGGCCATAGTTGAGCCGCACGAGCTGGCATGTCGCACGATATTGCAACTGATTGAGGACCATGGCCAGTCGCGGCTGACTGGGCGGTCACCGGCGGGAGATTCGACGGAGTGGGCGTTGCAATCAATCCAAACAGGGCAAAATTCTTCTCAATTGAGACCAGTTTGGACATGATCTCGAGGACATCGGACTTGATTCCAGTGAGTTCCTGGTTGTGGGCGATAACGGAAGACTCGGCTCCAACTGCTAGACGAGAGCTATCTTTTACCTCAACACGTATGTTGCTCATCTCGGTCATCATCGTCTTCTTTGCCATGGTCGCTTTGGTCTTCGGACACAAGGTTTGTATTTACGTCTACAACGCACATACGAATCACTTCCAATGTCTTACCCAGATTATTGGTCCCTTGTTCCACCTTACTGGAGGACAGCCGCAAAGTTCACGTCGACGTTTTTTCCCAACACTAGTTTACGAACTGTTTGCGACCAACGCTGGGTCGACGTGGCTTGGGGTTCATGGGTTCCGGAGGGCGATTTATTCCACGCATGACCAGGGGGTGAAAGGAGAAGGAAGGGCCAGGAGGTCCCCGCGGCAAGCAGACGTACCTCTTGCCGAGGGCATAATCATCATCACGTCGCTCCTGCGGCCCAAAGTCTTGAGCATCATTCTTGTACGCAAAGCCTTTCTGCGTTTGGTTCTTATTCTAATCATCTTAAAAAAACAGCAACAACTGAAAATCTTCTAACGGCATCATCATCAAGTCGCAGCTTCGGCGCGACTTTCTTCGGGTCATGAACAGGCGCCTTCGGCGCCTGATAGAGCTGATGTGGAAGTGGCGCCTTCGGCGCGATATCATCAGCACCCTTTTTCATCTTTATCGTGGACTTTTGACTGCCGCTGAAGATTCTAGCAATGTAACTAGATGCCTTGTGGTCCTTGCCTGAGCGCAGGGACATCATTGGAAAGCAGAGTTTCTATAATAGCTTCTAGGCCGGGAGACCATTGTAGTGCTGCGGGTAGCTCGCTCGAAGCAGAACACAAAAGAGGGCGGGGCTTGTTAGAGCTAGAACGGAGTTGCAGGTCGTAGCGATGAAGGGGACAGCGTGCACGTGTGGCACGGCGTAGTGGCTGGGTGAGCGCCCAAGGCGGGACCGATGGCCCAGAACGGCCCAAGGGCAAAAAGAACCTAAAAACTAACTACACAGAGCACCTTAGAACTAACAGTAATCGTCCTAAGCGCTAAACGCCTTAACAAAGACAGTCTAAATAGGTCAAACAGCCCTATATGTAATCCAAGACATCACATCACAAACCAAAAACCCATCGATCCGGCAGAGCCAATCAGTGAACGTAGCACCCGGAGTGGTGGAGTGGCGAAGTACCGGATTCCTTACAGCGAACCACAATGTACCCGTCCCGAGTGGCGGAGTGGCGAAGTCGTGGCTGACTCTGACCACCCGCGTACGCGTGTCGCTTTTTCCAACATCGGTGCACTGGCCCCTTATGCCCGTAGTACAGGAGGCAAGTGGTAACACCACGAGCGAGATAAACGGGAAGAGGTGATGCTGCACTGAGGGCGTTGGGATGGTCTGACAATGAAATCACAGCTCTTACAGGCCAGGGATTTGGGTTGAGCATTGGCCCCGTGATTGGCGTAAACCATGCAATCTAGAAGTAATCGGAAAGGATGTATTTGGCATTTATTTGCAAGAGCCACCCGATGAATTTTCGGCGACAGGAGCAACTTTTTCTACGGACAGACGCAGTCGGAAATTGCGGCCGCTGACCGCATGCCTGAGAAAGTACAAAGATTTTACTAAGCTCCGTACTGAGTTATTTGAACTCCGCACAAGGGTATAATGCCTTCAACTAGCTATTTATTCTTCTTGCGCGAACCTTAACCGCGTCGTTGTTGCTCTATACTCCAACGAAATTCCTAGTATTTCTATCAAATCATTTTTGTACAGTATTATTACTAATGAGGCGTTCCCCGTGAGAAACTTCTGATTCAAGAACCAGTATCAATTCCTGAAGAACAAAAATTGCACTGGAGGCCTCTTTCAGCCTTGAAATCAGCATATAAAATGACAGAATGAATGAAGATACAGGAGGGGTTGCGCGTGGTGATCTAGCTACGGACGCAGATGTTGGTGTAAACGACACCTATGTACTCATATCCATCGCCGAAATGCGCAGTTCCAGGGATCGACTTTTGGGCAATAAGACCGCAAAAGCGAAAAAGTTAAAGAATAAGGTAATCGGGTGTTAAGGGGGGGTGTCGTCTGTGATTCTTTCACAGAAACTAAAAGCCAGGCGCCGAAGGCGCCTGTAATGAGGTGTGACGCGAGCGTCGGCGCAAGAAGCAAGTCGAGGGGAATGGGAAGGGGGCAGAGCGCTTTCCTGCTAGACCAAAACGTGGTCAGGAAAACATGGCCCGGCTTGTCACGTGGCTGGCCACGTACAGATCGGACTCAACAACTTCACGAAGTGCTGAGGCGCTTCGGTTTACCTGGCCATAGTTGAGCCACACGAGCTGGCATGCCGCACGATATTGAAACTGATTGAGGAACCCCCCCTTGGTTTCGGAGGAAGAGGCGTCGAAGGCGCCTGTTGCCGAAATCAGGGTGTAGCTCTGGGCTTGGTTGAGCCGGTCATATGCGGCGCCGTAATTCAAATTTGGCGCGGCGGTGGTGGCTCAATCTGATCCGATATCAGCCAGCTGGGTGGTTGAATGCACCGTGATCCGGGTGCCCGGCGCCGGCGCCGGCGGCACTGGGTTGCCTCTTGTAGTTTCGTGGAGATGAGCATATAAGCGTCACTAAATTCATACCCACCGACCTACACAGACACGCACACTTACACACACTCCATCATCACTTTGTATCACCAGCTTCCATCAAAATCAACCTCAACATCAATACCAAAATCAACATCGACAACATGCCAAACTATGACTCCGCATACCTCAGGCGCCTCTTCACACGAAGCGCAATTTCGAGGTCGCGCCTGTCTACGCCGGCTGCCCGTTCTCTGGCTGATACTGGTGCCGTGGGCGCCCCTGTACGCGAAGGCGCACTGCCAGAAGACGCACGGTTTGCCGATTGGACCGAATGGACTGTCCAACGCCCGAGATGTAAAGACGCAGACCGGCGGGTGCGTGCGAATGAATCGCGCAACTGAAGAGAAGAAGGGCTTGGAAGGAGTGCAAGAGGGCGGGCCTGCTCGAGAATTTGGTGCAAGCGTCTTTAAAAAACGGTGATTGAGTTGTAGTCCTGTCCTTCAGGTTGCGGTGTATAAACGTTTGGACAACTTCTCCACTTGACGGGGCGGAATGCTGTAAAAAGATTCCCGCCCGCGCCCAACCTCCCCTGTTCTTACAACCAATGTGACCGAACATCAGCATTCAAAATGCCTCCCGTCGTCCACCTCGCCCTTGAAAAAATTAATTGTGAAGCGGGTCCGCCACCGGTCGCCACGCGTCGTACACAAGCACACACACACCCGCCCCGTGCGCAGGGCCTAATGTACGTGTATGTTTGTTGATGAGAGTGTTTTTGAATGCCTGGCCGTGGATCCGTGCAGGACCGGCGCGGCACGCGTCCAATGGAATGGCCCGGGCCGGCTCGACCCGATCAACGTCTCAGACCCTGGATGTATGAATATGTGAAGATTAGTATAATGACGCGAATAGATTGGGACTCGGGTGTAAGCAACGGCACTGCGGGTGCCGGCGGCTGAACTCGGGTAAGATTATATAGGCCGTTTAAACCCAAGAGGTTAGCTCTCCACGTTATCATAGCTAGCAAAAGACCGTCGTGGTTTGGAAGCAGAGTGGGTTTCGAGAGGCGATTACGCATCCGCAACGGGGAGACCCCGCTTTCGCAAGGTCCGCGTGTTTTGTTTTACTGGCTCTGTTTTTCTCTGTTGATTTGTTTTGTTTTTTACGGATAAAACATCCGATCATGGTGAATAACTTCACGTCAGGGGAGGGTTGGGGGGTTCAATGGTGCAAGTGGTGTGCCTTTCGAAAGATGCCGCGTTTTGGTTGCGAAAGAGCAACGGGCCCTTTTTCGGGTACAGTATTGTGAGGGCGACTGCCGCGGAAAGCGCGTCAACTAAGACTGAACGGTTTTTAGCGCATCCAGATCAGTGGTTCAATCGTGGCGCCTGTAGACGAATCATAGTCTACGAAAAGTACCATCATGGGCACATCATGCCCATGATGATGAATCCAAGCTGCTCATCACAATAATCGTTGTGAAGTACCTGCATGTGATGCTTCAAACGTTGTTCGAACGAAGCGAACATCAACCCCGTGCCGATAGTTTGGTGTTTGCTCGTATCATACACCGGCGAGCATAAACTAAATTTAAACTATGGTTGGACTTGAATTGAGACTTTCATCCATGCGCAGTACACTACAATACAGTGTTATATGTCCCACCGATAAGTTGGCTTGCCAATAAGTTTGCCAATAGGTTAGGCCGACTCCGAAGTGAATTCCACGATGCCTGACCGACCGGGCCACTATTCGCGCGCTTTTCACAGAATACAACATGCAAGGTAAAGATATGGATACAGTAAACTTTCTCCCTTCTACAAGAAGAAGAGTGTTGTCACACTATCCGCTTTATCCGCCGCAGAAAATGTACTTATAAACCGTAAATTTAGATTTCTTTACGTGTACGGGGCGTTTCGTGCACCTCACTTTCATGCCCCTGTATCTTCACTAATTGAAGAGAAAGCATTCTAAAACATTGCTAAAAAGGACACCCACTCGCCAACGGTACATGTTTTGGTTGGTAAAGATCGCAGCTCCGTTTCCCGTTTCATTCAAATTTTAATTATATTTCATTGAAACACCAGAACGCCGCTGATCTAGATAATTTGATATGAGGCCAAGAGGCCAGGAATGGACGGTTATCGCTCAGTGCGTAGAGACAGATCGCTTTGTAGCGTATCTGATTGCCTGAGGTAGACAGTACGGCAGGGATCTCCCGGCGTTTGCAAGTTGCTAGACGTGCGTAGTTGATGACGATGGTACCGTTCGACACAGTGGATCGAGCGGTTGTCACATGCCTTTTTATTGACTAATGCTACACAGAACTGCGAGACGGAACTACGAGATGGTGATAATCATAATGCAGTTTCTCAAACATAGAGTGGTAATAGTGGAGTATCGTAGGAGAGTGCTATCTTTCCAGCATCTACAAATTCTAATGCAGTTCAGAATCTGCTCGCGTGACATCATGAAATTCATAGTGCAAATAAACCACATAGTATTGGATGAGTTGTACATTATGTGCGAAACTTGAAAGTTGCATCAGTCGCAACCGCACAGGCTACCTGCTTCCACCCATATACTGGATATGGAAAGACTTGTCAATGTGTTGGCACTGTTTCTGTGTTAGATTCGTTGGTCAGTCAGGCGCATATGAGGTGGCGTTGGAGTTTCTCGCACGCGCTCAACTCGCTCGCTGGAAAAGTCGATGGGCAAACAATTCGCAGAGAACGACACAGCTGTCGTCTCCTATGGTGTAGTGTCACTCCCGTCGCACAATTGCGCGTCACCGCACGCCATCCACGCACGGACCACAGATGTCCTGCCTGCTCGCTCCCTCGTCCCGCTGGGTTCTCTCTGCTCACTGCATCCCGCAGTGGTGTTCGCTCGCTCGCATGCTCGAATGTTCTCTTTTCTCCTTTCATCCCTCGCTCTCTGCTCCGCGCTTTATCCCTTATACCTCTCGCGTCGGTCCCTATCTGACCGTCCACAAGGAATTAGGGCTCTGTCATCGACTGTGAAATTCGGCGCAAACGAACGGTCGTGCATACACGTGTCATACACGTGCATAGATTCACAACAGTGCTTCACTGTACTGTGTAGTGCTTCGCTATACTGTAGTGTACTGTTACAAACTGCGGTTACTAGAATGCGCAAAGATGAGTAGAAAAGAAAATGTATATCAGAGGCGTATTTGTGAATGAATGACTAGTTTGTTCTCTAGTCATTTAGTCACCATGTTTTTACTGTAGTCATTCACTTATAGTCATTAATGAAACAAGTAACTACTGTTTGTCTTTGACTACGTCGTTGGAAACAGACGCTACCATACGCCTAAATGCAGCACCTTTAGGGTGCAGTAGACCTTTTTGAGGCAGCCGATTGTCCTCAAGCACTAA
>JAVCKV010536568.1:0-10000 GCA_032274145.1 Herpochondria borealis | reverse complement strand
TATGTAAACCTGTCAACATCATCATAGAAGCTTCACACCTCCGCTGTTCTTCAATTGCACACCAATTCAATTTGCATAATGGGCCAAGTGGCACTATGGGGGAAATCATGAGTGCTTGCAAGCTCTCTCTCTCCCTCAAAACCTGTCGCAACAACATGCGCTACTTTTTTTTATTCTTGCCACGTTCGAGCAGAGCAATCGTTTGCTTCGCCCTTCCCAGTTTCTTAAGCCGTACTTTTGGACCCGAATTCTCACATGCTAGGAAAAAGGAGAGAAATGCTTTCTTTCTGCTCTATGAACGGCTCGGTTTCAAAATCACCCTATTTTTTTGGTAGATGACTTGGATTCATGTTACCAAACACCTACGCTTCCTCAAGATTCCCCCCTTTTCCGTATCATAGTTTTTTATTTCATTGCCTCGAGTGCCACATTTTTAAGGGATGTTTAGAATGCCCACGTGAGATGGATTCAATACATCAATACATTCTCTGTCGGTGAGGTCAGCTATGTCGTTACAGCCTGGCTACAAGGACAATTACGATAGCAGTAGATCTCATCATCACGATATCCGAATTGTTGCATGCTAACACCTGTACAAACATAAGGATCTTCTATCACCTGGTTGTTCCTCCGAACATATTATCTTCTTTTATATCGTAATACAAACTCATCATGACTGATGACTGTTAATTGACGAATTGTACTTGCCGGTTTTTGTTTTGTTTCGTCAATAGTTCCCTTGTTCGTCCATACTTTCTAATGCCATGCTGGTTTTGGCTCAACCATTAGTGAATAAAGTCGCGGGATTTATTATTAAGGGGGATATGTTTCTGCTGATAACGTTGTCATGGAGCGCACATCGTACTGAGCTCTCCTCTGCTGGAAACACGTACATCATCGAGACGGTTGTCAGATATTATGTATTCGAAGAAAGAAAAAAATTTACAGCATCACGTATACAACTCTCGCCCCAACAATTTCTTTTCTTTCGCTTTACTTCAGACAGGACTGGCGATCGTGAAAGAAGGATGTGTATTGGAAAAATGTAGGCTGTTTTCGGTTTTTGCTATGAATGAAGACGACCCCCCGCATTAAAAAAATTCAATTTCCTATCGACCCGCTACGTATCCCTACGTATAAGCATGTTGTACTTGATTCCAGACAGGATATCTCACCTACCTACCTAACAATACAGGTATGTATTTAACCAGTTCGTGGCGTGGTACAGCGTTGCCCAAAGCTTTTGAGCAAGTGAAAAAGAGCCTTTTCCCATGAGGATGGTCCTTATTTTATGCGAGGGAGGGAAATCAGCTCGGTTGCTCTTTTCTTTTATAAACTAAATAATTATATTTCCTTAGCTTACACGGACTGCTTCTAATTTGAGCGATTCAGTGGCGCCCTATGGTTGTGTGCCTTTCGGGCTTCTCTCATTGTTACATCACGTTAGTTGTGTACAAGAGAGAATATAATTTTTCAGTGTGACTCCATGCAAAACAAGAGCGAGAGCTTCAAGGAGCGAACGGAAGAATTGTAATACTATCCACAACGAACATGTATCTGACACATATTTCGGGGTGGGCTTCAAAATGTTTCCTCATAGTTGGAAAAAAGTAGGTTTGTGTTGATTTCGATAGTATGTACGTTGGAATGGTTCGGCCAGACATGCGTATCATAAGAAGTTGGCTGTTTGGCTCCTGGCCCAAATTTTCCTTCCTCCCGGTAAAGGATAGAATATTCTTCTATCTCGTGTACAGTACTGCATATGCAGATGTAGTAGTGTACACAAGTGTATGTGGTGGGACTGCATAGTTTTGATTTTTTTTATCAAAGTCTAACGTCAATTATTGCTGCAATGATCCCTCAACCCAGTCCACAAAAAACTGCATATGTGCAATTGTACATACTACCAACTACAATAGAGCATGAATATTAAAATAACTCAAAAGTAACCAACCGTGGACGCAAATGCAGGATTGATTTCCTTCGATTTAAATTTATATTTAAATTAAACACCAGTAATTGGGAGCAGAATTTTACTGGAGAATAAAAAAAATCCTACCCTCCAATTTAAAATAGTGAGAAATACAGAAAATATGTATGAATAGGTATGAACAGTAAGTAGTGATTTAACCTAACTCAAAATTCAAATCAATTCAAATCATGCTTAAAGTGTATTCCTACAAGTAAAGGCAGGTACATTACTTATTACCGGTAGTCTTGCGTTTATATCGCAAAACAGCGAACCAGCTCTGCAACAATCCAACGAATAGACGGTTTCAAACGCGAAAATGGTTGGTTTACGTACGTGTAGTGTAAAGCGCATGCTTTGTATCTCTATTTTCTGCGATGTTGATTGGCTGTTTAATCCATAAGGCACTAGCACCCATCGATATGGATCATCGATTTGAGACCGGTTGCATATGTGTTACTTTACATTGTTCTATGTGTCCCCTTCAATTGCTTGCAAATTGTCTTACCTTGCTAACATGGGCGCACCCTAGTATTCTCACACGTGTCAACAAAAGCAAACTAAACAGACAGAGCCCTATTTGCCGACTGTTATGATCGAGTAGGAAAACAAACATGACTTCTTCCTTGACTTCTTCCTTATTGCACGGTTCCTTTTTTCTTAATACACTTCATCATCTTCTACCGTACTCATTCACACCAGCTTTCGATCAGATTTTTTTTGCTTGGCTGTAGAACACCACCACTATTTCCAGTTCCCACCGAGTGTGAAGGTCTAAGGAGTAGGTAGGTATAGACTACACTGCGGCTATTTTTAGCAAAAATGCATCGTTCAGAAATACTCCATGCATACCCTCTCTCCCTCTATCCACTATATCTATATCATCACAGTAAGATAAACAACTTATTTTTGCTTTGTTATCATGAACGGCCATTATGCCTAATCATTGCCACTGCGCCGAAAGCTGTCTAAAATATTCTGCAAAATCGTTTTCTGCATGTCCCATCTACTACATAACAATTCACTAAATTCAAAGAAATAAATTTAGTTGTACTGAGAAAATAGCCAAGTAACTAGAAAATTTTAAATATAGAACTGCAGAAGGGGCGCATTTTGAGGGGAGGGGGTAGGATACCTATGTAGAAAAATCAAAATATGATTTATACTCTGTGTTCGCTTTGTAGCCAGAGCCTGAAGGACAAGCACTCGGTTTTGAATTCTCATTACAGAGAAATGAACATGGTTAATTATTTTCAATGAACCAACTGGTCTATTTCTTCGAACTTAGATGGTATAAAAATATTAACATAAGGTACATACATATACACGTCGCCTGAAGTATATAATTTTTACAAAGTAGTGATTCATTTTTCCCTTTCGATGAAAATTTGTTCCTCTTCTCCTAATAAATTGTTATCCCTGTTTACTACCAAGGCTCCAGTTCAGCCTCCATCACGTTACGTCCTATTTTTTTGAAAGATATTTCAGACTCTGTGTAATTTGACCTCTCAGCCAACCTAAACTTTAGTTCTGTACGTTCCTTTCCTGAACACCTGCCGCTGGTATGCACCCACGATTGAAACATCAATAAACGACTTTACACGGTACATATCGATGAGGTCAGCAGACACATGTACTCGCTCTTTTTCTTGTTTCTGTTCTATGAACACACCATGGTGAAACTCCTTGGAGCATCACAAAAGAACCCTACTCTCTCATCTTGCACAGAGACAAACAAACGCTTGGACAACTTTGATTGTTGGCGAGTAAAGCACAAATTATGGAACTTAGCCAAAGAGATTGTTCGGCAACCGGAAGAAATACCTGTTAAGCTCTATCCACGTTCAATCGAAAAAACAATTGATATGATGCAATCGTGATTTCAATTTCGCCCATTTAAACATAATGTGTGCGAAAGCGAAACTGGATTTTTCTCGAAGTTGGCAATGCCGTCCCTTCTCCCTTCGTACATGCACGACACACTCAAAATTCGTCTCTGCGATAATTCATGACCAACAAAGCTATCTGTGATTGCGTTATGTCGCGTTGCTTGCATAGGCTGTTTCGTGAGCTGCATTACAAAACCATATCAATCAGTTTAACGTTCTACTTACACAACTGAGCTTTAAACGCCTGGATCTTCGGCTTCCGTCTTCCCCCAATAAAAGACAGGCCGTAAAAGTGCTCCTATCGTAACGAAAAATGTATCGACGTGAACTGGTCGCGGAAAAAAACTTGCGGACATGCAACCAATTTTGAACTCTCTTGTGGGGAGTCAAGGGCGATCCTTGCTTTATAACGAAATCACTATCGTAGAATCATTTCACGGACTGAAGTGTTGGCTGTGTTAGATAGCTTTGTGCGCATTGTCTTTTACATTATTCGTTTCATGTCGTGCTCAGATTCAAAAATGTTTTTGCATGGAGCGATAAAAAACAGGACTGGATTTATTGAGTAGAAAGGAACGATGCCCAAATTCTTTACGATTGATGCTGATGTTGTCTAAAACGTGCATTTCAAATTGCGTGTATCAAATGTAGGGGGATAGGGAGGACTGTCGTACAGGGTAGTATTATTCCGACATATTAGAAAATTTTAAATTTAGCTATACATATACAATACTTCGAATTGCTAAATTTAATATCGTGTATTAATTTAAAACATATTATTTTATACGTGCATACGTAGTGTGTACAGTACTACTTGTACAGTCACATTTTCTTAGTATATATTTTTAGCGGTACGTTCCTATTTGTTACTACCTAGTAGGTAGCAATTAGCAAGAAAAATGGAAGAAAACAGTCCTTACCCATTCATAGTTTTTTCATTCTGATACCAAGCCTGGATAAGAAGTACATCCTGTGATAATGAAAGTCTGGGAGCCCTAAGCCATTACGTGGTCCAGTTGTAGAGATTCAAATGTAGCATGATAGTAAATTGGGCACATTTCATGAAGAAACGTTGAAGGCGACGAATAAAGTTTTAAGGTGATAACATTAGGATCAAAGAGAATTCCAGAACGGCCGTTAACCTATTTTTTTCCTGTGTGAGTGTGGAGTACGAACTATGTCTTGATCTTTATCAGCATCGACGAAAGATCTGGTCCATGCTGACCAGTTCTTGCAAAAAAGTCCGAAAAATATCCTACTCACTGCACATAGATGTGTATACTAACACCATACAGAGGAATCGAAAAAACCTAACTATTAACAAAAATTTCACAGAATTGATGGGTGCGATTTTGTCGATCCTTCTAAGCGCATGTGAAAAAAAGATGGGGAAGAGATGTCTATAGTTCCCTTTCTTCAGAAACGATTATTACGGAAGGAAAATAGGAAAGTTTGCACAATATCGAATCCGGTGGAAACATGGAACAAAACTAGCTGCTTCGTATCGAAAATGATAGGTGACGAAGTTATCTGGACATGCCTGAATGTTGTGGTGAGGATAAATGTTTAGGTTTTGTGGGAGGTTCCAAACTTGAATATTGTTTTCCTCGTACAGACAAGTGATTCATCACGTTTTTTCTCAAAGGAAAAGTCTTCAAAACACTTGCGAATGAATCAAAAGGCAGAAAAAGTAAGACCTAAAAGAAGAGATTACATAGTATTCTTTTCTACACTGGTAGCTTCCAGACTCAGACCTGCAAGACATGTCAATAAATATCGACCAAAAGCGTCCGTCCATTCTCGGTGAGAGGACTGGGGATTTAAATCAAAATATCAAAAGTATGATGATTACTCGGACCTGCATATGCATGGGATTGTTTCAAACAAGTGGATGAAGTGAACTCCAGAGAGATGGGGTAAATTTGTTGAGATGAATTATTAGAAAAGGAATGTAATGTCGCATGTACACGTTCGCCGACAATGGTAATCCATTATTAGGTAATTGATAGTATTTTTGTTCTAACAGGCCACTGGATTTGGCCTGGACAGCAGTCAAGTAAGTTCGACTTGTTCAATTTGGACGGACATTCAATCATTCAGAGTTTGTGATCGAGTGAACATATAATAGGCAGCTGCAGTTTGGCAAAGACTAGGGTTTTTTGGGTTGAACACGTGTTGCTCGCATCATCCACGGCAACTTTTTAACTCGAATAAAAAGTACAAAAATTAAGTGCATTAAGCAATAAAGTATTAAAAAATGAAAAAGAAGAGTGATAAAATGGGCAGTGCTTTATACATACTCTTGAAGTTCTGACTAAGAATAATATAAGTTTAAAAAGAATCAGCATAAAGAGAGGTTGATTTGTATAGACAGCTACATTTAAACGAGATGCGATAAATACCACATGACGTTCCAGGTCTCCTGAAAAAAATTGCTATGGAGATCTGAAGCAACATACCAAAAAAAATCACAAAGGTAGAAAGATAGAACCACATTTTATTACTTTATAAACCACAGACAATCTATTAAAACTAATTAAAGTTCTAGAAGAAAATTCTATCTATTTTGTCAATAATAGCGAAACTAAATATTTAAAATATTTTTCCTCTGTTCACTCCATACATAACACCCAACTTTTTAATAATATCCCGGATTTATAATATTTTCTGAATCTTTTTTATAATTCAGGATAAACCTAATAAGAAGGAAAAGTTAGATAAAAGAACAAAATGTACCGTAAAGTTCCATAATTCAAAGTTATTGTTGAAGAATCCCATTTTTTATTATTAAATAGAAACTCCTATATTATTAAATTACGGTAGAATATTCACTACTATGAATAGTGATTATTTTATTATGAAAGAAAACAATTGCCTTTACAACTTAAGACTGAGTATTTACGAAAAAATACGTCCCAATGTGAAAAAACGTGGCAGACAGTTTTAGAGTCGGTCTTCGTTATTCGCTCATTGTTTATTATAGGCATCGTTTTCTTTAGGAAGAAATGAAATAAGAAGAACAGAACTTCAGAAATGTAATGCTATTGACAGAAAAATAAGATCAATTTAATTGTAAACCGCTTTTTGTACACCAACCTAAGACACGACTTAAAATATTTAAATAGTCAAGATGATCAATTTGAACCATTAAACTATTAAAAAGTTGAAAAAATTGAGACGACACTTTTTACTTCGGTGATATTTTCAATTGAGAAAATTTAAACAATTGCGAATTTGCAAGTATTCCAACTTGGAATTTCCAACTTCCTTGCTTTTTCCAACAATATCCGATCCTTCATCACTACGTGTACATTTTTGGAAACTTTTTGAAAGTGAAAGTTTATAACATAATGTTTTTAAAGACTTTTTAGTCGCCTTTAAAATAATTCTCATCAATTTTTAAAAAAGAGTCAAGACCCCAAAAGAAATGGTAATTATCCCATATTTTCATAATTGGTCTTAATTATGTCTTTTTATGTATCCAGAGTCCACTGACCGAGCCAGTCGGCGGCAGGGATCCCGAAATATTAATTAAAAATTGATTCTCTTCATGATTATTTTTAAATACTTTATTCATTTTTGCCAATAAAACAAATATTTTATTTTTGATTTCTGAAAATTAGTTATTCAAAAATCGGTTCGCTGATCTGGCAAACGAATAATTTCTTAAAATATCCGATACGCCAAAAACCAATTGTTTTAAAAAATTGCAACGGTTTACTTTGCACGTCAGTGCAGTACAAGGTTGACATCAGCAATACCCCACGGATCAATATTGCAGTGGAAGAACATCTAGGCCTCGATGTTCTCGGTATGACGGCACTCCTTTTCATCACCATATGTCAGGACGCCTTGCAGAGCGCGTATAAAATTCTCCACCCCACCACCCTCCGCACACACCGTGATCGTCGTGTAGCATAGGTAGACTACGTTTCCCGCGTTTAAGGTCTTACCGCGCTTTCGGGCCAGCTCATGGTACTTAAGACCCGCCGCCGGAAGACGCACAGTAGTAGGCCCGAGAAGCGCGGTGCGACCACGTTTTTCTCTTTTAATGCTCTTCGGACACAAAAGGTTATGAGCCCAATAAAGAAAAGGTATACGTACTACGATTCAACAACTGGGGAAGCCCTGAAATCACCAGGAACAATGGAGGACACAAAAATGCACAGCCAAAAATGAGGATCCGTGGAGATCCATTTCCAATCTCACCGAACGCTCGAGCAAAAAAAACGAACGCAAACATCCTTTAGGCAAAAAGACCCAAAACACCGAAATGACCTTCAAACACATTGAAGTACTGCAGTTGAACAGAAAGACCTATCCGCGCTTGTGAGACAAAATGATAAGTTTAGAAAGAGAAATAGGTCTACAGGAGCTGCTTACACAGCACGCAGAAGTATATACCGCAGAAATAGCTGAGAAGGCATACTGAATAGTTCAAAAAATACAGAACCTGATGTGTTGCAAAAATCGCGGAAGATTTCAAAGAAGTTTCAATTGATTTGGCGAATAAAGGTTATCCGGACAGATTTTTACGCCTTCGCATATCATAACCTAGCGGACCGATTAATTCGGTCAAGTCCGCCGAAAGGAATAATCGAGTGATCTACAATGGATTATTAAACCCAATATGTGGGGCTGATATGTACAGCACCATGCATTTTGAGCTGTACTCAGGAATGGAGATTTGTGGGCGCTTGTAAGTGATGCTCCACGGCGCAATGCCGGGCTCTTACGCCGACCTGCCATTAGAATTTACATACGAGTCTGCATATCTCGCGCTGTAGTACGATTCTTTCATGGGCCTGAAACTCACTGCACCTCGCACAGCCACCTATTCAGACCCGTAAATTGAAGCCACCCTTACAGCTGCACCTAACCCGCTTGCGCAGAATCCTACTGGAGGTGTCCCTGGGACTGTGATGTGTCACTCGGCCAAGTGGCTGCACATAAAACCCCCGTCAAGGACACGTTTCGCATTTAAGTGGTTTTAAAGATATTAAGGAGACGATCTGCGCAACTTATCCGCCAGGTGGGTAACTGAAAAACTCTCACCGACAACCTTAGTAAGGTATTTGGTCTATCCCAGCTTTCTACAAGAATTAAACTTCACCCTTTCGGGTTCCTACGTGCTACGTCAAGCGTCCGGCCTAAGAAGCCAACCAATTTTCTCGGCCATTCCTCTTCAGTACCTCGCTGACCCTCACCCGTCCTCCTGGTACTACCTATCTTGCCTCTAGTTACTTATTACTGGTCAAACGGCCTCTGCCATCTTGGTATATAATCCGAATTCTTGTCTTCAAACTCAATTCTATGTCTCGGACCTCTGTCCTTCGGGTGAAATTATGGAATTCAGGCGCTCATGCACCTTTCTTTATCACTCTACGGCTACTCCAAAACAGGCCTTTGAATCCCCTGCTCTGCAGCTACCTGCTTCTACTCTTTAACGATGTGGCGTTATTTTTCTGCGCTCTCGCGCTTGTTTGGTGGGTTTTACACGGCAGCTTTATAGCCATACAGAACCATCACCAACCACCTTGCGACTTCAAGAAATCACGCGACGTATGCGTCGCCGCTTTAAAAACACGACGGGAAAACGATCCCGCTACCCCAGACCCAGACATCTTCGTAACCTGGAATCATAGCAACTTGAAAGTACGCGCTCCCCCGCACAATATCTCTTCGGCCTGTCTAACCGGACACACTCGCCCACGATCGTTCCGGCTTTTTGCAGCATCGCAAAGCCTCCTTAAGCCTCCTTGGTCACCGAAATCTCCGCTATGTTCGATGCCAATCTCAACTACACACGAAGCCTCGCTCCAAGCGTTACATGCTGCACAACTTCAGCCACACGGCCGCCACGCTATTTCGCGTGCCCGTATTCGTCATTGACATTGACCTTGCGCTTGCGCTTTTCGCCTTCGCCCGCAAATTTTCGCCCCAGCCGCTCGCGTGCTGTCCGCTGCTCGCGCGCAGTCTTATAAGACGAATAAACTGCCAAACCCAACCCCGAACCCGAAGCCTCTGCCGTCAGCGCCCTGTTCACGATCTGCGCCACCGCGGGTGAGAACACTGGGAGCTTCTTTGGCGCCGGCGCCCCGTACTTGGCCAGAACTGCCTCGAAGTATTCGTCGATATCCTT
>JAVCKV010536567.1:4568-35654 GCA_032274145.1 Herpochondria borealis | reverse complement strand
AGCTTGCATCGAACCTTCACGACCAAGTGTCGCTACCCGGAGACTGAGTCATGGGTTCTGAAGGGGCGTCTCATGCGCATCCTGTTTCAACACATGAGGTTGATACGGGTCCGGGTGCTAGTAATTGAAGCCATAAGCACCTATGAAGCCAGGGAGTATATCATCTGGGCTCTCATGTAGTCACTTGCGCAAACCAGGCACATCCTTTCCATAGGGCTGCAGCGTCACCCAGTTACGATGAAGTAAATCACCATGTAGATTGTCAGTCGGGGATATTAGATGAAGAATGTCGAGCCCAGCTGCAAGCCTTTTTTAAACGCCGTCGTGCTGAAAAGAAAGCTGAAAAGAAAGCGCGTCGAGCAGCGTTAGATAACCAGTAATTAAGTACCTTGTGTCCTGTTTGAGTCTTTTGGTTATAAATAAGAAGCCCGGTTCAATTGACCGAGCTTCTTATTCTCTAACATGGGTTACGCAAGCTTAACTTGTCAATATTGCAGAGAGTACATAAGTGCGTTGACGCCAAAGAACCTTACGACGAATATTCACACTTAAACGTTTTCGGCGTGTAGCCGCTGATGTCATGTGTTTTTTAAAGTTATTCGCCATCGTTTTTTGTTTGGATATTCTCATAGCATTTCTCTTTTGAAAAACTGTGAAAATGATTGTTCACAGAACTCATTGCATCAGTTGATGCATATGGCTCGATTGTTACTTACTTATTGAAAATCGCGTACGATCCCGATCCCATCTTAGTGCAATAACTTTGAATAGTTGACCCTTAGGTCATAAAACACACAGCCCTGATTACGATAATGTGTAATACAGGGCTGTTTTATATGATCAGGAAGACTGAACACATTGCTTGTTACTAGTTTTATTGTGATGGATCGGGATCTTCTATTGTCTTTTCTGCACTACTGATTGCTGCTTCACTGTTTAATGAACCATCCACATTGGATTGTCTTGGTGGCACGGGCGGTAATTACATACATTACACCGTCTGTGGCCAACAACTACGCCACTAAGACTGCTGATTAGTTAGTCTTGGTGGAATCCATAATGGTTTGTGCCGTCATATATTCTGCCTACGGATAGTGCCGGTTGAATAATTGGAGATGTCTCGGTTAAGGAATTTGGCGTTACGAGATTATTATGTATGTAGCCGCGGTACTCTGTGTAGTTCGGTTTGAGTTTTTTCGCGCTTGAGTCATTTTCAGCCCTGAACTCCGCTTAGGCCACGGGCGGCGACGGGTGGCTTTTGCTTGAAAGTATCAAGGTATCACCGAGGATATCACAAGTTTTCCCCAGTAAATCCTTTCTCCTCGTCTTTTTCTTGTTCTTGCTTCTCTTCTCCTTCCCCTTTTTTCTTTTGGGGTGGTTGATTTCGCCCAAATGTTGGACGCTTACTACTAACGCAGATGAAATTCTCTCTTCCACAAGCGTAGGACGTCCCCATCCGTGCTTCTAATCTGCCCCGCTCTCATATCTACCACTTTTTACCCTTTTGTGCGTGTGACGGGAGTGAGCTATCACGCCGCACTACTTTGTGGATTTGAGAAAGGCAGGGGAAGTTGATTGAAAGGGGCAAGGTCTTTTTTCACTCTTCTGCAGTATTCAGTCCTGTTCAAGTGAAGGGGGCTGAAAATTACATGAAGATGGGAAAAGAAGTAGTATGATGAACAGTTGGACAAACATTTAGTGCAAAAGTGTAAATAGGATGTGTCCGAACGCGGCGGGTGGTATACAATGATGATGTGAGGTACTGATGGAATTTTGGGGGCTTGAAAATGGCTGTATCGTGACTTGGAGAACGATAACGTAAAACATGAGAAGCCAGCGAATATAGTGCAAAAGACGCGGGAATTGATTCGGCACATACCATTTATCAGACCAGAACGGTACCAGTAGCAGATGACTATTTATATATGGTCAATTCAGCGCACATTCATAATATATTAATCGACACGGGTTAAATCTCCCCAATAAATGGGGCCGATAATTAAAGTGCCGTACAGTTGGCGTTTTATTCCGGTGTGGAGATTTACGGGCGCTCACGCGCGATGCCCCACTGTCCAATGCCGGAGATTCAGGCCGACCTACCACATGGATTTCCGTACCGGTCCTAACAGTTTGCGCTGACATACCCTCCTGTGATGGGCCGGCGTCTTACTGCACCTCGTGCTTCCATTTGTTTTGATTTTGTTCTATTGAAAACATCCTCATAGGTGCAAGTAAACCGCATGGGCGGCATCCACGATAAGTTACTGTTGAGGTCACATAAAATAGGTGTTAGCACGCAGTTTATCCGCAGGTCCTTTAAGGTTAGCGAACGGTCCAGCACGTTTTTGGAAAGATTTTCAATACATGCGAGTGTTCCAGTCCAATTAACCGTCCAGACGGACATCGGGCGAAAATATTCATCGTGTCCCTGTAGCTTTCCGACGGAGATCATCCTTCCGCATTGGCCAGAGCTGCAAAAAGTTTTTGTCCGACGCAACAGTCGAGCATTCCTTGAATTGCTGTTTTCTTCGATGCATTGGATGATCCCTTCTGCGGCAACAGCTATGATCGAACCTTGTGTCCAACATCGATTTATTCACATGTTTTGGTTTGGAAAAGACGTGTTTATTCACGGGCGCAGATGACGTCGACGATATGTCATGTTGGTGTCGGTTTGATACGCCTTCACAGCTGAACGTACTGGACTTTTTTAATCTCAGCCTTCGTTGCGTTTCCGACGGAGATCATCCTACCGCATTGGCCAGAGCTGCACAAATTGTGACCATGTCATCGACAGCAGTAGGTAGTGCTGAGTAGTGCTGAGTAGTGCTGAGTATTGCTGAGTATTGCTGAGTAGAGGAAAATATCGAATTATTCAAGAATATCCGTGATATTGCGAAATCGAAAACCGATGTCCTAAACCCTACTCACTGTGTTTACAGTATGTACAGAAAATAATTAAATGACACTCCACGTGGACGTGAATATGTATCTGTGGACGTCTTCGTGCGTGTCATCAGTGTTTGCACGGATCCACTGCGGGTTTCCTAACCTGCCATATGTTTTATATCCATCTCTCTTTTGCACATCGTCAATTTCGCATATTCCGAACAATGTTAACGAATTCGCATCTTTCGTCTCCATGTTCGCAGCAATCCTACTTTATTTTAGACACTCCTTTTTCTTTCCGTGTTTTCCAAAAGAGGAAATATACGCCTTACTACTGCAGTAATATAGAATGTGTTCGAACCACTTGTGCCACATTCTCTTTCATATTCTTCCGTTTTCGGATTAGTAAATGTCTGTAATTGTTTTCTTCGAGACCGTGAACGTAAGGCACCGTTCGTTTTAGAATTATAGCATTCAAAAATATAAAGTGTTGCGAAAGTCTATGTTTGAATGAAAATGGTCTGTATTTTAAAGATAAATTGATTTTCGTATCGTCATGTTGCCATGGTTAGATTCTAAGATTTCAATTTTTTTGTAGGTATTTCTTTGTTGTTTATGATTTTCATTTTTCATTTTTCATTTTTAATTTCTTTGTTTCTCTTGAATGTTCGTGTGCTCTTAAACATTTTGTTCTGTTATTTTGCTTTGATGTCTGAACGTTTGCTTGGTTCTTTTTTCGAACATTTCTCATTTTGTGAAAGTCCGTGCATACTACATACTACACATTGCTCGTTGGAGGTAACTTCATATTTGTAATTTTGGTTAATGCTTATTTTTATGTTTATTTTAAAAATCACATTGCTCCGTTTTGTTTTATTTCTACATATTTTCTAGGTTGTTTTTATTCGATTCAATACGGCGTTGTACTGTTATACCGTTACTAATTTGAGATACGTGATACTGATCTAGTATGCATTATATGTACATTAAAACAGAGTATTGAGTAGAATTGAACGTCGCCAGGATAAAGGAGCCCGACCCAATCGAAATTCGGGTATCATACATAGGTAGGGGCGGGGGGATATTGTACTGGCGCGGCCAGTGGGATGGGCTTATGTTGAGAAACAAAGCACATTCACACAGTTTTTCGCTCATTGTCGAATCAATGTACGCGATGCTGTTTTCGTTTAGAAAAAGTCAGTGCGGCCAGAAATGCCTGCGAGCAAGCGCACAGGGGATGAAATCTGCCTGTACACGAGTTCAGTATAAAAGAAAGGGTATTGCAGATAAACAATATTGAAATGGACCAGATAGGGTTCCGAGGACGCTTACCTAAGCGTGTACATACATGTACATTACATGTACGAACATGTATGTGCGTGAGCCGACATCCAGCAATTTACCGTCATACACAGTGTCATAGGCGATGAAAACGCACTCTACGGGCACGGGCCCATGTACCGTACGACGAACACCCTTTTCCGACAACGACCCCTACGACGGTGGCGCACTCGGAGTGTGCGTGCGGCATGGCGTATACGAGAGCGTTTGTTATCTGGTGTGTCTTAGTTCTTTTCATAAGTACACGGAGACCTTCCCAAATATCACGACAACAGGCGAGGGAGGGGGAGGGAGACGGGGGGAGGGAGAGGGGGGGAGGGAGGGAGAGAGAGCGGCACTGATAACGATTATGTTACACTGTAATAGAAATCACGTTGGAAAAAAAGGTGTTATCCACTTAGCGTTGAGTACTTTTAATAAATTATTCAATTTGCAACATACATGCGCCCAGCTAAGTCGACAAGTTGCGGATCCAGCACGATATTTCGTACGTTACACCGCATGCGGAAGATAGTTTTGCTTCAATTTCGATGACCCCCAATTCTCGTGGTCCACACAATGGAACCAGATGCCATAACTTGGCTTCGGCCGGAGTGTACAGTACGGATAGGTTCTTGTTGCGCGTGATCCGCGCATTTCGAAAGTGCGTTTCACATCGATAGAATGTGTGTCTCTCTCCCGTTCTCATTTCACTGGATATATTTTCCTCGTGCTTGGCTCTTGAATCGTTCAAGTGACGAAGATGGCACTAGCGACGTAAACTAGAGACGTTACATTTCAATCCATAGCAAGAATGAGATGGAGCGTCGTCTTGGTGCCATCTTGCAACGAGCGTACACACTACGGACGAAAGCGTTATTGTTATCAGTTTGGGATTGATTACAAACCGTAATTGAAAGAGGCAGAGAAAACCGCGAAAGTTGACTCTTGGGGGTATAAACAGTCCGTCTGCGTTCATCTCCGGTACTCTTTTCCGTCCCCTGATCGCAGCACACCAACACACACACATACACACACGTTCAGACTTACTGCGCTTTCGCTTCTTCGGCAGGAAGAAAGGTACAATTTCTCTCAAAACAGCCACCATGACACACACCACAACGGCAGATCGATCCTCGAAGCCGCCTCGTTACCACCACCAAAGAACGGCGCCCATCCCCGAATCGGCCGCCCTAGCAAGCAGCTTTCAAAAATCCGACCCATCACCCCGCTCAACCGAACCGGAATCTGTGAAGCTCGGTCGCATGGCCACATTCTCGGACGGGCTCCCGTGCAGTGTAACGCGGCCAGGCTCCGGGAATGTGGCTAGCCATCCGTCGAAGGCAGAGCAGTGAGAGTGCACGCCGTTGTCGTGAGCGAGAACGACTTGACATAGAAGTTCATCGAGCGCAAGTACGTCGAGAATCAGGTTCGGGTGGAGTGGTTGGAACGGACAGTCGACAGGCTTGCAAGAGAGCCCATCTGAACGCGCCGAACTGGGTCTGTTTACACTGGTGTCGTCTTCAAGATTGACGGTAGGCGGGGGGAGGGGTCTTTGCATTATTAATCGAATCTTTAGAACTGGTTGACTTCGACTTTTTCGGTTTAGAAATCATCTACTGCAGTACAGTACTTCATGTGTCGCGATTACGTTTCATTGCGATAAAATGAACTCTTTTCTAGCAACACATGGACTTGGCCACCTTCCAATGCATGTTTGTTTCATGAATCTTGGACACCAATTTTGATAGACCAATGCGCACTTTCGAGCGAACGATAGCTGCAACTTAGCTCAAACAGTTTGAGGTAAGGCCTTGACGAGTAGTTAACGTCTTTTGTATGTTGTACCAGCTCATTTAATAATAATGAAAATTGTTTTTCCGAAAATTGTTTTTCTTAAATGTGTTTTTCTAAAATTTGTTTTTCTAAACATATTTTTTAAAGAATATTTTTTAAACGGATTTGAAGATTAGTGCACCTTCAGCATGCTGTGTTGCATGCAATAAATCTAAACGGGATTGGAGGGCTGATATCCTGCACGAGGGAACCTCGCTATCGCTCGGTTTCCTCGTGCAGGATATTAGCCCGAGAAACCGATTTAGATTTGGTTTGTCACATGGCTGTACAGGTGCAGTACAGTAGTGCATCGCCGGTCTCTGCGCGTTCGCCTTTTTTCTTTGATTAAAATTGGCCCGGAGACCGCGGTGCGGGGGCTGAGCGTGTGTGATATGTTGAACTTCACTAAATTTTATTGCATCCGTCGCATGTACGAACCAATGTTTTAGTAATTTTCAACATATCACGCACGGAAACCCGATTGTGATAAAAAGTGATATCAGACTCTCTGCACGCGCCGACACGTGCTGTCAAAAAGACCAGCCGGGTGAAAAATTATAGTTGGAGGCTCGTGATCCTTGGATGGATGAATTCGTTGAATTCGTTGAATTCGTTGACTTGTTTGAATTCGTTGAATTCGTTGAGTTGACTGATTGAAATGCACTCCAAAATCGAGTTGATTTGAATGCTCTTTTCTTTCGATAAACTGCTTTTGGCGCAAAGGATTCCGTTTTGCAGGATATTGTGTAATTGCAGCATTATGTATACATCCCGTCCGGACTTGAATAGCAATATTGTTTATGTATGGATTTATAACACGGACCGATGTATCTCTAAATGCCGTATTTCGAATACGTAATTACAATATTATTGATTGAATAAATATTCGGAATTTTGAGATTTCCGTTGGAAAAACTGCGCATATAAACGGGTAACATAATCTGACCGGCCTTATCTTATTTTTTTTTGTTGAGAATATTTTACGGTAACAGAAAAAGACTAAAAGAAGAGTGAGAAACAACGAAATGTCAAATTTCTAACAAAAATTGCTTTTAAAGTGTTCTGGTACAGCTAAATTATCTGTACTGCTTTTTGGATAATTATTTAATGAATCAAATGACTTTTTATATGAAAGAAAGATTATGGCTCCTTAAACATATTGAACAACTACATATTCTATTTTTTTCTTTATCGGGCAAAGTAATGTAATACGTCATGTATATACATATATTTAAATTATAAAAATATCGCTACTGCGAAATCGTGCAATATGTTTATTTCGTCGGCATCCTTGATGTGTTCAATAACATTCATCACACCACGGACGAAATAAACAAATCTTATTTGTACTTTACGTAATCTAGTTGTTATTAATAGTACTTAAAAACCGCACGCACAGCTTTTGCAAGAGTCAAACGCAATACTAGATATCATAAATTTGACTAGGGACAACATAGTAGAAAATCAGTGAACTTCCCTACTGTTTGCACTAATCTGCTTGGCAATTCATTTAAATGTGAAGAGTTCATATCCATCAATGCAATCGCATGCAAAAGCTTTATCCCGTTTTATGTTTGCTTTATGGTGTAGAACGAGTCTGTTATTATCACGATAACACAGAACGTTTCGATGTATCGGAGACGTGGTCTTATGTACGATTTTTTGGATCGATGAATTGTTGAGATCCACATTTACGACTAATAAGTCGTAGCACGGTATTGAGGCAATAGAACATTTCTTTCCGCCAAAAAATAATCACAACTACGCTACTGCATCTGTCCTCATTAGATTTAGCTACTCAAAGAGACTCTATACATATTAAACAGTACAAAGAAGAAATATGGAAACAAGCTGCAATAGCTGGGCAACACTTCGTAATAAACTGGGATCAATGCCGAAAATCAAAACGCAAATTTGTTATTAATGTTTATTAGGAAACTCCAGAAAAATACTTTTCTGCCGAAATTGTTCGTTATACTGTAGGAGGTATCCCTTCGAAAAGTCTCGTAAACCCCAGGTCGGTTATCACTTTTCCATGAGCTCGTCGGACAGAATCTTGATCCTCTTTTCAAGAATCTCAATTCTTTCCTGGTTTTCACTCATGCTTCGTTCCATTATCTGATGCTCTTCGGACTCGCGCGCGCGGATGCGTCTAGCGCTTTCGGCACTTTGCCGACGACGAACGGCGAGTCTCACTTCCGGTGCTTGGCCGCGGACGCTGCGTGGAAGGCCGTCTGGAAACGTGTTTTGTGCTCCCCCTGAGGCGCGACCGCTCTGGGACTTCTTTCCGCTTGGCATTCTTTTCTCGGAAGGCCTTTTGTGTGTTAGTTGGGAGGAAGGTGAGAAGGGAATTCCGCAAAGTGAGGTTGAAGTGTTTTGTGAATGGTTTGTGTTGGATGTTGTGAGGTATGAAGAGGAGAGGGATATTGCGAGAGAACGGTGATTGCGATTATCTTAAGTAGTCCAACGGAGTGGAGAACACAAGTCTCTGTGCGTTTGCTTCTGGTTGAAGAGCATAATCGTTTTGAAGTGATACATCCCAGTACAGTACACCAACGCAGAGAAACCGAGGCGCCTGTGTAGACGGAAATGCCCTATCAATCTAGCAATGAATGTAAGTTACGGAGAAATTGCGGAAGTCCGGCGAAGCAAATGCACAAGGAGCAGAAATGCATGGCATTCGTCAACAAGAGTGAACACAATACAATATTTGCAAGCGGCAAACACAAAGGAAATACGCAGGAGTCTCGGCCTCTGTGCAACCATGATCTGTGGGTCGAGGGGTTTTGAGTTTTTGAGAGAAAGTTGCACGGTGGATGCCACAATTGTTTTTCTATCTTTCTTTTTTTTTTTTTTACGATCTCGCATTCGAATTCGTGTTCAGGGACTACCGCGGTGAGGTTAAGGTGCGCAATGCAACTTACAAAGACACATCCCGTCGACATTGCAGTGCCGAGTACGTTTCCATATGGAGGGGAGGGGGGATGGAACGAATGGCAGCATTCGAAGACTGGGATAGGATTTTAGTGGTGGATTTTTGGTATCGTGTGCCGTCATTTATTTTCGGTAATACATAATAAACAATAAAATGAACATTTCATCCGTTCATTTATATTTAAAGCAGATATTTTATATGAAATATTGCCCGGGATGGGTGTCTCGTTTACCTCAATTTTTGAATCACCCAATGGAGAAGACCAATCCTCGAGCTAACTGCCTTCGTAAAACCCATTTCGCTACCTCTTTTCTATCGGCAGTGAGCCGTATATTAATAATAATACTAATATTCGTAGGACATCCATAGCACTGTCTATCGCTGAAGAGCCACTTGATATTCCTAATAGAAATTAGGGTTTACGCGTCATCCTCTTCATCATCGATAGTTTCTCCAAGATGACCCAATGTTTCCCTTCAAGTGGATCAAAGCGTCTGGCGTCGTTGCTGCCTTTGTCAATTAGTAGGCCTTAAAGTATAGCCAAAAACATTTTATCAATAAATGGCTCCCAGTTCCTCTCCGCATTCTTACAACGGGTATGACAGATTCTGGAGATCCACAAATTATTCAAGACAACTTAAAAACCTCAGACCAATGGAAAGGCGGAAAGTTTCACCGGTAGTTGACTGCGATGCTGCTTTGTTGCGTTGAAAATCATCCCGCGAGTTGGTAAGGGTATGCGAAAGCATAATACTATGCGTACAACAATACCATCCACCAATCCATTCACAAGAAGCACTTTGATCTTTTGCTATCTCTTTCGGGGACCACGCTCGATACTGCTGATAATTTACCGGAACGATTGCGCGCGGCAATTTGAAAAGCTAAATAGAGTCTCAATAATTCCCAACGGAACTCTAAGACCGAACTAGATATGCAACCCAGATGGTACAGAAGACTGCAGTTGAATTAAACAACCAATATCGACACGAAAGACGGCCCCAAGACGAGGGAAACAACCCGCCTCAGCAGTCCATCGGTGTATACCGCGTCTTCTCAGTCCATTAGGAAGACATTTCCCGTCATTGAACGCTGCGATGATACGGAGAAAAGCTGCATGAACCGCCTCACGTTTGAAAAAAATATGTGCCGTTTCTCAGCCTAAAGCACGACATCTCGCGATGTAGCGGACAAGAACATGGGATGTTAATATTGATACTTTACGGGAATATTGCATCATCGGAAAGGAGAAGATGGCTCAACGGAGCTCAAGATGGATTGGGATGGATACATCACTTCATGGGTTCTTCTTAAAGATGTCCCGGATTAACCTGTCTCGCGTTACTTTCTTCCGCTTGCCACTGCGCGTCGGCTACCTTAATTGCGCTGAAATTCGTCATCCGTGATGCAGAAAGCAAGAAATTACCGCAGTATCAGATTATTGCGAATATATTTTTCAACGGGAACGTCCAAATCTTCCTGGAATGGTGGAACCATCTTCCCTCCTGGACACCTCGCTCCTATATCTTTTACCGCTATTAAATGGCATACCTCGACCGCCTAGCTGACGAGCGGGTCGCCGATTTCTTCAGTCCTCCGTATTCCTCCTTCTTATGGCGCTCCGGCCTGGTCCACGTTTCTTGGATTTTTGTCGGCGGACGAGGCCTCTGTAATGGTTCAATCGTTGGTTTAGTGTCCAGCGTTCTAGGGTTCTTTGTCAGACTTTTTTTCCTTTCCCTCTATCCATTTCCTCGTTTTCCTTTCTACTTAGTTGCATCTTAGTTTCCCCTGCGGCGCGAAATGTATCACATCATGTCGTACCCAAAAGACGGACAAAGCAACGGAAAGGACTAATCGGATGATATTCATAGCTAATCAGTCATCAGGCAGCAGACATCAGTAATCATTTCATCACTCATCACTTTTTAGTAAGTTAGGTTTGTTTGGAAGTCACGCCTCCAGACGCGAACTTTGCAGCAACGGTTAAAAGAGGTGGAATTTCAGGCCTGCTCGCCTTTCCGTTTCCAATTCGCTCCACGCTTCGCGTATCGAGAATAGTAAACATAAGAGCCTTCCGCGCACGCACAATTCCGCTAAAATCATTTCGGCCGCTACGAATTTGGGACGCGCCGAAGCGGTAAATCAGAACGAACACTGTTATCCAATTTAACATTTTCAAGCTGGGAACAGGGGGCCCTCGCGGACAACCTTTCCGCATTATTTTTCCGAACAGCTCCCTTCCGAAGACGTTGAAGTCTCCTAATGATCAATCTTGATAATTTAAACTGCTTCGGTGACCTTCGCGGTCTGTGCTTCGGGTGCGGGTAGGTCCGGCTCCATTGAGTATGAAGGAAATATTGTTTAAGGAATCATCTGAATTCTATACCCACTAAAAACTCACGAAAGACTCCCAACGCGGGGAGAAGAACGATTCCTCTAACATTTCTGCTGGGAAGATGACCAGGGGACATTCCTTCTCCCGTCATTTGCATAAGAATTTTCCTGTATCCTTCTATCAGAGAGCGGTTCACACTGTGCGAACTGCTTACAGTGAGCGCTTTAAAAATTGCGGTTACAGTGGATGGTGTGCAGTCTGCGGTGCATGATTTCCATTCCATGCGCGTAAAGTAGGTACAATACGAACAGGCGCCTCGAACAGCCTGTTATTAATTCTCTTCTTTCCTGCGAGCGATCCTGCCTTGAGGGCATATGCCGAAGAGTCCTCATCGCATTTTCCAATCTCTCTGTGGGGGCAATTAATTTGTGGGGGCAATTAATGGTTAAGGATCGTTCAGGCGTAGTGCAGCGTGAGAAAACTAATTTTAGTACCCGTTGTGAAGTGCGCGCGTGGTGCAGCGTGAGCCTCCTCATTTTACCACTCTTTGTGAAATACGGGCGTGATGCAATGTGATACTGTGAGGAAGCGCAGTGGGTTTCTCTTGTCCACAACGACTCAACCAGCAGTGTGGATGAACTGGGAGCCGTTTTCAGATAAGAATATTTGGGTGGGCCATAATTTGAGGCCCACTAGTTGAAAATGCAACAGCGACTCCTTGGTCCACTAGAGGGGAAGGACTTGATTCATATTGCCGAACTTAGTGGTGATTAAGAGGATGTAGAGGAAACCTGAATTTATATTGGCAAGAGGACTAAGAATTTAGATGGAAGTAGTCTCAAATGGACACTCCGCTGGGAAAAGCCGAATGTTGCCCAATTTCTACAGCAGTCGGATGTAGTTTTAAGCAGACGAAGTGCATTCGCGGACGATTTTGATCGCATCAGCTGAAATTTGAGGCCAAAAATATGATCTGCACAACCGTCTTGGAAGGCGCATCTGTCCAGGGGGCCCCGACAGCTAGTGGTAATACGCCAAAAGCATTACACGGTGCCGCAAGGAAGCTGGCAGGAAGATCTGGGTAAAATGGCGCTCTCGGGTTTGTAGACGAAAAAGAACGGCGCCATCTTCCTAGAACAAGCGACTGTTATTGTGGCCGACCTGAGTGCTGAGCGCGGACTTGTAAAACTAGTCAGAGAGTCGCTCTTCGATAGTTTCTCAGCGTGTAGGAGGAGCACTCATTGGCTCGTCCACATAATCTTTTTTGACTTAGCACGAAGAATCGAGTTTCCCAGCGAGTATTGCGTCTCCTGCATCCGAAATCAGGTCGCGTTCGTCAGCGTCATCGGCGGTAGTCTCATCAGGCAACGGCATTAAATTGGTGTCTTCTCAGACAAGGTATCATTCCCGTTACATACAACCGGGTTGCACGATTGGCTTATCTACAGCGCGGTCCGGTATTGATTGTTCCCTGTGCCTGATTGAAAGGCGCGGGGCAGCAGCAGTTTGGCACTTAGGCACGGTGGCATCCTAGTTTAAGGGGGTTGGGTTCGGCAGAGTTCGGCGCGTGCTGGTGGGTGTAATCTGGACAAAATATGTTTGCTTCTGACTTTGAGTGATATCATTGCCCATTGCGTCCACATCTTCGAATCGATCGCAGAACGTGGTAATTTCGTGCTTGTGGGAACTGGGGGCCTGGACAGCGTGTCTAGTACCTTATGATTGAGATCTGGACGGTAGATGATCTCATCGTTGAACTCCGTGAGTCGAAGCCGCCAACGCAAGAGCCTCCTAGTCGGTCCATTTAACGTTAGCACCCATTTTAGGGTTGCTTGTTCCGTGCAGACCATGCATGCAGTGCCCTGGAGATAGGGACACAGAGTAAAGATCACCCAAAACACCTAATAGCACTCATGCTCGGCCACGGAATAGTCACGCAGCTCCTTCTTCAAGTCTCTCTAATAGTGCCCGACTGTCGCTCACTTCGTGGGCGTTTCCGGAGTTTTCTTCTGAAGTAGGACCACGCCGATGGAATAGCTCCTAGCATCACAGAAGGCCATGTAAGAGCTACCAGAAACCGGGAAATAAGAAAAGGAGGTTTTCAAACTTTCTTCAACTTCTCGAATGTTTCCAGCAATGTTGCGTTGGGCGGGTCGTCCGAGTCGATGCTCCTGTCTTTTTTGAAAAAATCTGTCAACGGGGTGGATATTCTTGCGAAGCCCTCCTTGAAGCGTCGGTACACATTTAAATCATCAAAGAAGCTGTTCACCAGAGTCGGAGTAATGGGGAGTGTAGCGTCTAGCACGCCCTTGACGGCCTCAGCGTCCAGGTACGTACTCAATGTACCCGGATGGATGCGGGACCCCCAGTGCTCGACCTCATACTGGAGGAAGAAGCACTTTATGAGCTTGCGAATTATTCCAAGGTCACAGAGCAGGGAGCGGATGTGTTTCCGGTGATCAAGGTGTTCGTCTTTGTGCTGCGAGAGCACAATGATTTCGTAGATTCACACAAGACAACTCTTTCAACGCACTCCAGAGAGCGCAATGTCGAGAAAAAGATGAAATGTTGATAGAGCATTTCGCAAACCAAAAGACAATCGTTCGGTTCGGTAGTTACCCGCGTTGCTTTTGAACATCGCCTTTTCCATATAACCCTCCGCAATCGTAACCTGCGAGTAACCCCAGAGTGCATCCACAAACGTAAAGAAGTTTGAATTGCTTACGCGGCTGATGAAACATTCCATGCGAGGAACCGAATAGAATCGACGTAGCTCTTGGTTAATTGGGTTTCGAACACAACAGAGACCACAAAGTAATTAAAAAAATGTAACATTACACGACAAAGAGCAGGCCGAATTGTACCCTAAGAAGTACCTCGTGTGTCACCCGCGGGCGATTTGGCCTCTGAAACTGGACAACACCTCCACAAAGACTACTATCACGCAGACCACTTCAATATCCATACGGATTAATAAGATGAGTACCGGGCTCTGGAACAGATCTCTTCACCGATTGCATATTTTTTCTGGTGACAATCCTTGAGGAGAGAGCTCACCTGTATCTGGTGGAGATAGTACTTTTACGAAACCTGAATGCGTTGATATGGAAAGATACTCCGCCACAAGAATCTTATTTGGCTAAACTCGCGATAGTTCCAGCAGTTTAAATGCCAGTAATCGCTAGAGATGAACTTATTTTCTGCCTGCATCTCGGCCACAATAAGGTCCCGAACATTTTCTAAGGGACGCACCACTTCACGGTTCTCCGATCTCATCTCCCTGGTCGCCTTCTCGATTTTCTCATACATCAAAACATCCTCACGTTCAAATGCCGTTTCAACCGCCTTCGTAGGACCCATAACAGTTTCTTGCTGGTCTGGGCGTGTCCAAGACAATACTTTTCAGTCTTAATTCATGCTGGGAGTAGGATTAAAAAACACTTTCGGGTTTTGCGTCGTGCGAGACTGGAATTTTATGGTTTGTTGGTTAGAAAGTGGGGTCGGAGCGGCCGTCTAGATCCTTTTTGTTTCAGCTTGGAGAAGGCTGCCTTACGAACAAATATCATATTGTTTTGATCGTTCGGATATTGTAATTTGTCTGGCCTCGAAAGATTGGGTTTTTTCCGTTGCTTTCAAAACGGCTTCCGATGTGCCGTTGCAAAATTTTATTGTTTGCACAAGGGCGAATTTTATTACTGGGTTCATAACTAGGGCTTCATCCGCCTAAAATAGGGATACATCCGCTAGAAAACTTTTACTCTGCCCGGATCGCGAATATCTGTAGTTCTGGCTTTTTTATGGTCACGAACGAGGTGTGCCGAATGAACTCGTCACAGTTGTAGAAGAAAACCACTAGCTACGTATGAAAATATGTCAACGACAACATGATCAGCCAAAGTTTCAAAATAGGCTCTCTACCGTTTCGGAAAAGTTGTTTACGTCCTCGGTAGATTTTCGTGATGCTTCGCTGCTAGGCGGGCAGGCCGGGTCTTTTGGCACAAGTCGGCACTGTTTGGACCGTTCTACTCCGCCCTATGCTTTCCCGGCTTTTACTCCGGATCTTAGCCCTCTTTCGTACTGCTTTTCCCTCTCTACCAGCGATCCATATCATCGCTTCTGGCATCCTTTGTTTGGCTTTCACTTGCAACCGTTGCTCATGTAGGCGTGAGACGTCCGACCCATGTATAAGCTGTTTGATGCTTGCTTACTGACTGCGGACCGACAAACAACCGCCTGATCTTCTTTGGTATAATAGGGGGTGACCGGAGTATGGTTCTTGAGAAGACGACTATGCAAGCAGTTCCAAGATGGCCACTCTTCCGAACTTTTCGGGAAGGCGACAAAGAACAATACCTGTTTCGTTACAGAAATGATATTAAATTGCGTGTAACTAAGGCAATAGAGTACTGACGATGCGTGTGTACAGGGGTGGAGGATCACGATGATCTTTCATAAGTTGACAACCATCTGCGCTCGAACCACATAATCAGCACTTTTTTAAAGGAGTTTTTACTGGATTATATACAAACACCAACCGTGACTGTCCCTTGTCACGGTGGTTGTATTAATAATTACAATGGTTCACCAGACGCACGGTTGGTAGAACCATCTCTAAATGACTCGGGAGATATATTGGCACAATTTGGCCAAACTGGCCAAGCTATAAAAGTGAACGTAGATGACTATCTCACGTGTCAACCGCCTCGCCGGCACGGTCAGACCAGAGTTATTTATACTGGGGCAGCCATTGTCAGTGGTACAGAAGCACTATGACGTCGCCTCCATGTGGAAGCGACGGTCAGCTCGCCTACAGTACCAGCCGAAAAGGCTGTAAACACCCCATTAAATCTGAACATCCCCTCTCTGCTTAGGAAATGAATAGGAACGGACTTGAAAATTTTAGATGATGCGGAAGCATAAATAGAGGATATAGTTACCCAGTTTGAGCACATAATTGAGCTAAAAATGGATAATAAGCTAGTGAAATTTAAACATCTCTAGACAGTAAGCTATTAGCCGTCAAGAGACGCCTAAATGAAGAAATAAATAGATCTCAAAAAGGGGCCTATGATAGATATAAATGAGTAAGCGAAGGCGTCTCTGTATTAATATAATTCGTAAGGGAGCTGCGGCAGTACTTCGAGGCAAAGATCAACGAACTCGTATCGATTATCCAGAGAGGGATACTCGTACCTTGAACCTCTTTTCGGAATTAATTACAACCAGCTCTGCCGCTGTCAAGCGGGCTGGGTGCTTTAAGTGGTGCTACCCGACGACCAGTTGTCAGGCACATCACTCCAGTCCTAAATCCACCACCGGCGGACGCGACTATACAAACTGCTGTGAAATCCGTCCCAGCAGGTAATAATCCTCCACTCATGCAGAAAAGCTCAGCGCCAGTGCAAGTGGATAGAAATAAACTGATTAATTGCGATTTTAATTCAATACTATCGGAAATTAATAAATTAATTAATTCAATTAATTCTTCAAAAATGAAGAGTAAAAATATATAAAAAATAAAGGACGAGTTATGGAGTAGCTCATCTTCATGCATTGAGTCGTCTGATGGTAAAGATGCAGACGATATACCGCTTTCCCAGTGGCAAAAACCCCACTACGACGGCCCTACCGAGGACTTAAGGTCCTCGTCCCTAATGATGCTCGCTTCGCGAGATTAATTAATTATAGACGATACCGTCCTCTAGATACAAATCCGTTTCAGGGTAAGAAATAATCTAATATGTCCGGTAGGAAATTGAGGAAAATCACCTCGCCCCTGGCTGTAAAAATGTAATGGTAGTGTACCACTATATATGTTTAGTTATTTAGACGAACTTAAGAAAAAGTTCAACTTTAATTATATAACCGAAGTAGCAGCCTTCTTGAAACTTCACGACCTTCTGCAAGGAGAGGGTCGTGCAGAATATGTTTCCCCATCTCTAGTTAGCCGACAGCAACCTCTAGGGAATTACTTGCTGGCCGGAAGCAGTACAGTTTCTATTAGAGCGTTACGCGAAGAATGTTTTTCGAACGCGCGCACTCGACTTGTGGGAGAGCGTACAACAGCAGCCCCACGAGGACGAGAAAAATTACTATGACAGGCTCAGGGCTTGCTCCCGAGGCTGCGGTAACTTCTTTGATATAAAGACGGTGATAACACACTTTATAAAAGAGTTATTACCTGGCGTTCAACCATTGGTTATGCGCCAGCACGAGACGTCACCTTTCACTTAAATAGGTGGCGCTATTTCAAATTCAATTAATGCAGGAGATATCTACAGGGTGACCCGAGTAGGTATTGTATCTAGTAGCCCAGCTACTAGGATAGCAGGAAATATCAGGGGCCGCCCAGGTTGCCAAAAACCAGCGTCTCACGCTGTTTATACATTAGGACCGCAGTGCCAGGGTCCGTCTCACTACGTCTCATGGGATCCGAAAGACTCTGAGATAACGGAAGAGCAGGCAGCACCGAGTACCAGTACATATTACGCGTACCCGTCTACTTTCTCAATCCCCTCCACCCTACCAGATCCTGAAGCTTTCAATGTAACTGTTTCCACTACGGACAGTCTAATAGACACGCAGACGCTATAGCGCCTGCAAAGTCACAGTTCGGATTGTAGGTACCAGCTACCTCCACTCCGGCTGGCACAATAATATGTTACACCTGCTTCGAGATGGAACATCGTAGCAGTGCCTGTCCTCACTCTCGACCTCCCCCAGGAAGTAGAGGTAAATAGCAGTCCTTCTCCTTAACAATAGCAAATAACTGGTTTCAACTGAAGCCAGGTTGGCGCCTCTATCTTATTTCTATCGGCAGATCGCCGTATAGTATTACATTTATTATCCGTCCTAGGACGGGTAAAGCGGTGTATCTCTCTGAAGAGACACCTGCAATCCCACATGAGCCGGAGATCACACACAAGGCCGACCCTCCATCTGTACATGCCCGTACTACTACGGCGTCAGTCTTCAAGTGAAAATTCGGGTTTTCCATCGAAATACGTCCGTGCGGGATGCCATTGTCACGCATGTTTGAGGACTATCTATCAGACCCGGTATTTTACTGTCTCCTTTTTTTTATAAGATAGACGCCTCGAAAGGCAATACCTCTAATAACCTTGCTCTATATCTATGTGTATTTGATACAGGAGCAGGTCCTAATATAGTCCGCAAGGATATATTATATCACAAGAATTTTTAAATAATCTTCAAATAAACCAAGCCGTTGTAGACCTAGCTTCTAATAGCAAGCATCGACTTGGTGTTTTAGGTATTACACAATTATAGTTAGAATTAAATGGCTATATAACTCGACAACCCTTTGTGGTGGTAAGCGAGTTATCTACTGACGTTATATTAGGGATATCCTTAATAAATCGTCATGTAGAAAACATTTGGGTACGACGAAGTTTAGTCTTACTTCGTGACGGTACTACACTGCCGGTTCAACTACGTCCATCTGGCACACTACCCCGTGATGTGAATGAACCAATAGCCGTTCCAAAGGCTAATACAGATACTCGGTACGTGAGAATGTCTCAACGACGAAGCCTGCCGGCTCTGTCTGAGACAGTTGTACAAGTCACTGTAAATGCTTCAGGTATTATCCTTCTGGAAACTACTAATAGGTTTTATGGTACTTACAACTGTAGCATCGACAACGGCATAGCCGTTGAAAAGGAAGCAAAATATTGTTACATAAAAATTGCTAACCTCTCACCTCACGAGGTAATTCTTAGTAAGAACCAGATAATAGGTACTGCAAAAGATGCAACTATGATCGGGTTCGTAATTTCTAATATTTTTGACGTCTCAAATGACAGAGATAATTTTCTAGAAAATCTACACACGGGTAAGCGTGTTTTATTGAAAGACTAACTCAAGTCTACCGACACAACCTCAAAGACTTTAGAACCATGTACCACGGCTCATTTTACAGGTGGTCTCTGTGACGGTACCTGCAGCAATATTCCAGGGGGCAGTGGAATGAGTCAACGTCTTTAGAGGACGGTAAAATTATCAATATTATTTCTAATAATAATATTGATTCATCTTAAAATAAAGTGGAATCTCTGTACGATTTTAAAAACTGCAGAGACTCTATTTATAACCTCCCTTACCAAAGGAAGTCCTATATGAAATCCTCTCGGCACCAGCTACTGAGGGTGAGTCTAATACGGAAAGAAAGCATTTCAAAGTTGAAAATGTTGACCTTAGACTTTTAACTTCTGAACAGCAGAGGCAGGTCAGGACTATGCTAAATCATTTTGAACCAATGTGGTCAGGATATTTAGGCATCGTAACAGCTGCAAAGCACAAGATCGACACCGATCCTTATGCTAGGCCATTTTTTAGTCAGCCCTACAGGGCTGGGTTATAGGATCGCGAGATCCAACGCTACGAAGTGTAGGGTCAATTAATGTTGGGTTTCATCGAACTATCTATGAGTTAGTGGGCATCACCTATCATGCTCTTTCCTAAACTCGAAGGTAAGAAACGCTTTTGCGTCGACTACCGTCGGTTAAATAAAAACAATTGTAAAGGACAATTATCCACTACCTAAAATGGACGAGTGGCTCGACTGTCTGGAAGAGACCGTATATTTTCTACACTAGACGAAAATTTCAGCTACTGGAAGATTAACCTCCGGGAAGAGGACAGACAAAAAACAGCCTTCGTCTGCCACGAAGATTGTTTTGAGTATAAAAATATGTCGTTTGGGTTATGCAATGCCCGGGTGACATGCTAGCGAGCAACGGATATTGTTCTAACTAATTTTAGATGGAAAAACTGCCTCGTCTACTTGGCGACGTAATAATATTCTCAAAAACATTTGAAGAGAATCTTGAGCAGGTAGAAATTTTCTACATGGTCTAAAAAATGCAGAGTTCTATTTAAAGTTAAATAAATGTGAATTCTTTAAACCAAGTGGACTATTTAGGCCAAATTTTAATGCCATGAAAGCTGGCAGTCGCCCAAATAACCATTGAGGCTGTGAGACATTTTAAAATTCCTCAGACTCAAACACACATTAAGTCCTTCCTAGGACTCTGTAATGTGTAGAAGAGGTTTGTACCCAATTTCGCACGTACAGCAGCTCCGCTGAATGTGCTGTTAAAAAGGGACAACCTGTATCTTTTCTACCCTTTAGTCAGGAGAAAATAAATGCTTTTAATAAGTTAAAAGAGGCACTGATAGCACCATCAATACTATCAATTCCTCGTCTGAATTTACCCTACAGTATCGACACAGATGTTTGTGGTTATCAAACTGGTATCGTCCTACTGCAAACAAATATGGACGGCACGAGACACCCAATGGGGTATTGGAGTCGTTCGTTAAATTTGGCAGAAAACAATCTTTAACCGAACGAGAGTGTCTGGCCGTATTCTGGGCGTTCCATATACTTCGCCTATACTTTGAAGGCTCAGTCTTCCAAATATATACAGATCACCAGGCCTTTAAATGGATACTCGGTAGCGCAACGTTTCCACGTTGCGGCGAAGGCGCATCATTGATAGCGCTTTGGAGAAGAGGCAAGAGGTCGGGCCAATCGTGGAAGGCCATTTGTAGTTCTGGGATTAAAGCACGCCCGACTCGGAGCAACTCCTTACAGAGCCACTCGACGGCTCCATTGGACCACTGGCGATACGGAAGCTTGAAGTGGTGTGGCACTTGCAAGCCCTTGCTGATCAGCCGCATCGTCTCGTTTCTGAAATGTGTAGGACCGTCAGACATGAGCGCGCGCATTACACCGAACGCGGCTGTCCAGTCGACGATAGCTGTAGCAGCGTTCTCGGCCTTCGTATCGGGGAAGGCTAATAACCAGCAGTACCCACCGTGATCATCTCGCAGCATTAGTACGTAGTTGGAACCCATTCCGCTCGGCCCCAGCTCGATGTAATCAAACTTGACGAGATTTTTCGGCTTGGTGCCGTAGAAAAACGGGCCAAACAGCTGGGGCACTCTCCTCCCTTCAGGTGTGGAGGGAAAATAGAGGCAGTTTTGCACGAATTCGTGGACATCGGCAAGAATTGCAGTCCATTAGTAGTTTTCTTTCAAATGTTGGAGAGTTGCCGTCGGACCGCGGTGGCCGGCGGATCCATTGTGTGCGGTCACGCACAATCGTAAGTGTAGATCTGCGGCTTCATCGGGGATCCAGATGGCATCCTTGGCTGTCTTCGAAAAGCCATCGCCTTTGAGTTGTAATAAGTTAGGCGGATGCAAGGAAGTCTGCTGATGTTCGTATATTTCTTCGCCGGTTGGCCATTCAAAGTCGGAAGCCGACGAGGACGGGGGTGCGGGGAGGTGTGCAAGTCGACGGGTTGTCGGGACCGGAGATGACCAGCGACCAAGCAGTTCTGCCCAAAAGTTGTCCTCCTCCTTGATATTGATGCAGGTGCACCTGTAGATAGAAAGTTTAACTGCCCAGCGTAAAAAAATCCGTATGGTTGTCTGGCTGATGTTGGCTGATGTCCGTAACGATAGAAGTTGGGTCGAAGATGTAGATTAAGTTGTCATGATCGGTGTGGAGATCAAAGCCTTGCGGGTCTGCTACAAGCCAATGCATCCTGTCGAGCGTTTCCATCACGGAAAACGCTTCCTTCGCTAGAACCGACGGGCCAATTTGAGTCTTTTTGAACCGACCCGATAGCAACGCAAGAGGTTCATCGCGCTGATCACAATGCATGCGCGTCAAGTCGGTCCGCGGAATCTGTATTACTATCCCCGACCAGAACAGATCGGACACGTACGTGTAGACACACAGGCGCGTGTCTTTCTTGTGGTGCGCGAGCGTGACTTGGGTGCTTAGTGCATGCAGATCTACAGCAGCAGAAGGCCTAGTCTTCGTTATTACCCCAACCTAACGCTGGAAGAAATATTTTAGGCACAACAAGCTTCTTGCGCGCACCAGCGCAGTAGTAAACAGTTTCCAAGAAGCTATGCAGGGGATCTATTATTGCCGTGAAGTCCAGGATCGTGGTCTTCACCCACTGCAGATCACATGCGAACTGCTGAAGGTGCGCGCCGGTGGTGGGCGGCTGTATGTGGATTATTCCGTCTATGCGGCGTGGATCGAAGCGGATTCCATCTCTGGAGAGAAGTCTGCCACATCAGCGAATGCTGGTGGCGAAGAAGGTGCACTTCTCTGGGTGTAGCTTTATATTATTCTGGTTAAAGATCTCGATGAGAAGCGTGACGACCCGTAGCAATCCATCGGCGTAGGAATGGTGTACGAGGATATCGTCTATCCAAAAAAGGACGTGAAGACGCATTTGTTCCGAAAGAATCGACGCGATCGTCTATTAAAGATAAGTCACAGCGTTTGTCGTTCCATTCAATAAGCGCGTGGGTGTGTACACGCCGTCCGGTGTGACTAACTATTGGCACTCTTGGTTGTCTGTGTGAAGCGGAAACTTCCAGTAGCCGTGCAAAAGGTTGAACTTCGTTTACACCGTGGAGGCTGCGATGCATTGGAGTTTCTGCTCGACGTTCGGCATAATTTAGCCGTGTTTCAACGTCGCGCAATTCACCGGGCGTAGATCCAAGGTGAATCGAAACTTTGCGGGACCGTCCGTCGGCACAAGAAGCGGCGCGCACGCCCAGGTTGAAACTGGGCTTGCACGCACCATGTTTCACGGAAGCAGATATGCCATTATCTTCTTCAAGAACTCGCGCTGTTGTTGCGAGTAGTTGCGCAGCTTGACGCGAGTTGCGCGCGTTTCGGGATTGTGGTAGATCTTGAGCGGTGGAACTTCAACCGGTGGTTCGCTTGAGAGTGTCGTGTAAAACACAGACGTTTGCTCGTTGACCACCTGACGGAGCTCCTTCATCTTTTCCGCTGGGAAGCCGTTGCATTCCGCGTCCCGGAATTTCTATTCGACTGAGTTTTGCACGTCACTGTTGGGGTCTTCTTTGCCTATCGGCACAAGAAGGGAGGCGTCCGGGAACTCGTCGAAGTTCACCCGGTTGCGGTCTTTATTGCCCAAGGTCGGAGTTATGCTTCTGTGGCTCCGTCTGCATTGTTGGGAGCAAAGTTAAAAAGCCTGCCAATCTTTCTGGACCCGTGCTGATCAGCTGTGATGTGTTTCAAATCTGAGCAGTCGGTGCCGTCCAAACTCGCGCGGGTTTCCTCTAGTAGGATTTTAGTATCGACTCGCAGACGCTGTAGAAGCGGCAAAACTATTATCATGTCACCCGTGGCGAGATCGTCGTCGGCCACCAAGAACGTGAAGTTCAGGAGAGCGAGTTGACCGGCGGCGATATGTAGGGCAATGCGTGGGCAAGTCCACTTGCGGGAGAACCGGAAGGTCTGCGCGTTCTCCGCCTTCTCTTCTTTCTTCATAGCAACGTGGAGAGTCAAAATCCATATGTGCGACAGTTTTCCAATGCCCGCGATGACGGCTCGTTCAGCCATGTGCGGGAGATGATCGTTTCATCCGATTCATCGTCACTACAACCCGTTGCAAGCATGTTCTCGCTTCTGTCGTATAACAGAACGAGGCATTCAGGACGACTTTCCGTCGCGTTCATTTGCTAAGCGAGACGTTCCACGCTGCCATATAGGCTTTGCGAGCGCGTATTCGCTGCGGGGCCGTCCTTTTTGCGATCGGCAAAGTACATGTAGACAAGCGACTTCTTTTCAGCCTTCGGGCACTCCTTGCAATCGCTCAGGAAGTGGCGGAGACCGCGCGATTCGCACGGTACGTACAAGCAGACAGAAACCTAACGAGTGGCGCGTGCTTGGCCGCCTCGCTTGGTTGTGCTTGAGGTAGAAGACGCGCTCGGCGCGTTCTTCGTCTTATTTGTGCTGGTGCTCGCCCCTTGTTCGCTGGTCTGCTTTCTTGCGAGACCGACATAAAGTAGCTTAAGCGGCCCATTCAGCCTCATGCATTGTTTTTTGATGGCTTTGAAGCCATTTTAATTGTCTGTAGCGGAAGGAGAGGTTGGACTGTAACCGGGTGCGGAGATTCTCTGGTCAGATCGCTGAAACGACGTGCTGAACAGCAATCTTGGGGGTTTCGTTCATGACCCAGCCGATTCCGTGCGTACGGAGCAGTGCATGGTACGTCACGAAGAGTTTTTGCATACACCAGACGGCATTTTCATCGCCCATTTCGGTGCTCATTTCTTTCCTGACCAGATGTTAGAGAGCTTCGAGCCTATTTGCATTCTTGGAAGCGGCTGCCTGGTATTCGAGGTAGGTGCGTAGGTCTGCATCGTTGAGCTCATCATAGCTTGACGCGGTAGAGATGAAACCAAGTGACAGACGGGACCCGAGGTAGTTCTGGTCTACGCAGTACTAGGGCGTGACCGGCCTAACGGCTTCAGTTGATACTTCGCCAATCAACTGGCTAGCGCGTGCCTCGAGCTCGCTGACATAGTTGTCATACTTTCGCAGCAATTTACGAATACCTTCGCCGGTCACACGGTCGAGAGTTGGAAACGCAATGGTTGTTGTGACTAGCGCATTGCTACTGCCAGCCTGGGGGTTTTCTTCTGTCGACTGGATCTGAATGTCAAGTCGAGTGTCGGAGAACCGTATGATGTTCTCCCGTTTTCTGGAGAAAGCAGGGGATAATCGTCCAAACAAGAATGTAAAAACGTAGTGATCACTTTGGATTACAGTAGATTGGTAGAAAAGCGATGGCGAGGACCATCCAAGTTGGAGGCCTGCGTCGCTTTTTGTTCTACTAAGTAGATAAAAATTGTGCGCTACTCGCACACTGTGAAACTGTCTACAGTACAAATCTCCACACGACGAGGGATCGAAATCTCCACAATACATCTCATAGACGTCGTCGAAATGGCCTCAGTGGCTCACCCGGCGCGATCTTTGTGTCGCCCGAATGTCCACGTCGCGGGTTCGATTCCCCGTGACGCTCGAATTATTTTTGCACTGCTATCAGCTTGTGGTATATAACAAAACTGTAGATATCTCAGAGGGGTAGGTAAGAAGTAATCTTAGAAAAGGACTATAGAGAGCCCTTGGTGGTCTTTAGATGTACGCAGGGCTCAACACGCTCGCTAGCACTGAGATGGGGACGGTAGAACGGTAGTAGAGAGATAGAGTTCGCGCTCGTTGGCTACCGGGGACAAGAGTAGAAGCGCTCAAGGCAGTCGAAGACCAGGGGAGGTAATGCGCTTTCTAGCTTCACGAAACAAGGAGAGTGATGTGAGACGCGGCGCTCGGCAAGCGTGGCAAAAGAAGGGAACGAATGGGTCAGTCGCTTTTACTGGCTACTGGAGAAAGTGATACTGTGGCCAACGCACGCAACAGTTGGGGAAATGACGGTGGTGAGATGCAGTTCTCTGCACGCTCGGAACTGGATGTAGGAAAGGGAACGTCGCACTCGCTGGTAACGGGGAAGAATCAGGGTTCAAATTACTCACTGAAATTCTGAGAAAAATGAGAATATGAAAAACGCGACGCTAGGCGCGCGTGGGCTACAGGAAGGATGGGTAGAATTAATTGGCAACAATAGAGGGAAACGGCGGACAACGCGTGCAAGAGTTGGGGACAGAACTAGGGACCTGCTATTATCGTAATGGACACAGCCAGGGAAAAAAGAATGATCCGGGACAATCTGGACGAGGCGCTCGGAAAGCGAAGGTAAGAAAGCTCAAAAGTAGGCTACCTTTTATTGAGCGGTCGAGATGGGACCCTCCAGTCATGGTTATTACTCATTTTGAGACGGCTCAATTTTAATCAGACATACTTGACTCTATTTAGAGAAATAATTATGTAGTAAGGGTAAAACATATGTACGAAATTAACCACAGTAGTATGCAGTACCACAATTTTCTTAGCCAAATACAGTGAAGCTGCGCAATTAACACAAGCGGGGGCCAAAAATTAATATCCACAGGTGCAGAAGTCAGAAGAATAATCCGGAATAACTTGGGATAATTCCTCGGATGCAGAGGCTCCAGTTACAATTTTTGCATAGTAGCGGCCCTAGATAAGTAGTCTGTATTAAAAAATCCATCTCAAGATGACAAATGGTCTATTTTTATCCATGAACACTTACTCCGGCCATTGTGGTGCCGTTCCGGGCGTTGAAGTTGGATCGAGTTGCGATTTTTCTGAATAAAATTCTGTGTCCCAGGACAATACGAGTTTGTTTGCAGTACGAGCGTGAGAGATTTTCCTGTACAATAACGTGCTGCAAGAGGCAAGCCCCGTGACAGAGGATCTTCGTCTCAGGAACCGAGCGTTGGATCTTAAGTTCGGTAAGGGCTGTACCCGTAGAAGAGGCGGAGGCGAAAAACGGTTCGAATAGGATGGAGTCGGCTATCTATCACCCCATCCGTCTCTCAACCATCATTCTTTCAACCTCAACCATCATGTCTTCGTGTAGGCGTCGCGATGCCTTTCCCAAAACCTAGGAGGACCCCTGTATCGCCCGCATCTTCGCACTATACATCTACGTCGGTTTAAGCATACCATCAAAAGCCACCGAGACCGGCGATAGTCTAATGGAAGTTGGAAGAGGATATGGAAAACGGGGCGAAGCCTATGTACGTCCTGTTTTTTTTTAGATTGGCGTCAAAAATCACGTGCGGAAATGCCGTACTTGATACAAATGAGACGCTCAAAGGAACGGTTCCAGAGTAATGTGGAAGCATGAACTGCGTACCTCATGGCGTTGGAGTGTCATCAGCCTGCGGCTTGGGGGTTTGAAATTGCATATACATTCTTATATCTATAGATCCCGTATTTTGACTAGCTTCGGTTTCTGATAGAGTGTCCAGATATTTTGGAGACGCGGGAAGTCTCATTGGACTTAATGGTACCGGTACCTGCGCAGAACGCGAACAGATGCCTCTTTTCCTACATGTACTGCGGCACGGCTCAAACCTAGCTTTTTGGTATTCAATATGCCTAAGCAAATGCGCCAACTAGAGTGCACGGATCATTAAATGACCAACCAATTGGTCTCTGGGCACTTCGCTGAGTCTGTCTGTATTCAAAAGGATTTTTTGAGCAGTCATTAACAGCTGATGCTCTCTTCATGCTCCTCCGTGGAGGTGCATTTGAACATGAGGGCGTATATAGCGCCCTGTTTGGCCTACATCGGCAGTCGGCTGATGAAAGATGCGGAGGGTACTGCATAATTGGCTGTACGGACCTATTTGGTGATAAAGTTGGAGAAGGACGTGATGATAGAGGTCCAAAACGGGCGACTGTACTGGCTCCCAACGGCCGTCCGTGACGAAGCACAGACAAATCGATTCAGCGCGTCCTTAGTCTCTAACGAGGCCAATTATTTGAAGGATATGACGCGCCTTATTAGACTCTTGGATTAGATGCGGTCAAGCCATTGTCGTACGGGAAAGAGCGTCTCTGTTCCGGAACAGACCAAATACACGCCTGTGTTCTTCGCCGGCGACTATTCAGAGTTTTAAATGGACTTTTGTGACGTCGTAGACCCGTCGTTCAAGATCCCGCGTGATACGAGGGGTGAATTAGCGGACCCGATGGAAGGCCTCGGGCCGGGTTGGCACGGCTGGCGTACTCTTTCTAGAGCGATAGTCACAGATTTTGTGGTATAATAAATCCTACCTGACTAATACTATTGAGACGACCACGTAGCTAAATGGGATTAATTTACTTTAAGGGTTTAATTCCGTTTCTGCGTACTATTTCTGTATCCTAATACCTGGGGCTAATTCACATTAGCCCGTCTCGTGACCCATACTCAGGTACAAAGTAGCTGGCTAACAACAATATGGTATAGAATGCACCATAATTACGTATTTTTATATGGTGACTACCCCTACTATATTATTTCTGCTCTATCTAGAGTACAGAAGTATAGGCTACACGTTTGCTCGCCTCGCGTTTCAGTATATAAGGGTTTTTTGCGTCTCATCGCGACCGTCCGAATAAACAAAACCATCTCTGGAGCTTTCCCTGCGCGAGCTGTAGCGCCGCGTCCCGGATCTACCCGCTCCAGCCGTCTACCGTTGTGTCTAGTAAGATTGAAACCGGACCTCTGAACAGTCTCAACACGCGAGCGCGCGTTTTCTAATTGGTCCTCCGTCCTTCCATCACAATCGCCCGGAGCGCGACTGTCCCTTGTCCCTTGCAGCGGTTCCCTGCGCGACTTGTAGCGACGCGTCCTGTATTAACCCCGTCTCCTCCGTCCCCGACGTCTGTGAGTGCGTCGCCCCCTGGTCCCCGTACTGTCGCCAGAGAGTGCGGCCCCTCCTTCACCCCCTGTAATTTGATTCGCGAGCTGTAGCGCCGCGTCCCGCACCCTATTCCATCGTCTCATAACGCGCCGTGAGTTTTGTTCTGTATCCGTTTCCCGTCGTTACTGAGAGCGACGCCCCCTGTACCCCTGGTCCTTGATGCCAGTGAGCGCGTCTCCCACTCGCCCGTCCCTATTACCTTGACGCGAGCTAAGCGTCGCGCTGCATACCCTGTCCCCGCCCCATATTCCAGTGCGTGCGTCTCCCCCTTTGCCCCAATTCGCCAGCGGACACGGCCTCCCCTCCATGTAACACTGCTCTACCACCCCCATCTCAGCAGCAGATAGTTTTCTGTGTACCGTGCTACCTCACAGAGCGCTCAGCGCTCTCTTTAGGTCTATAAAATCTGCCAGGTATCCTTACAACGTATTTGTGTCCCCGTGCTTCTAGTAGTTACAGTTCAAGAAAGCCACCAGGCCCCTAAATCAAACTAAAGTGCTCTCGTAGCACTATTTTTGTACACGTACTCCTTATTTGGTGTGTTTGATGCTACAGTGTGGAAGCCGATTAGCAGATATTTTTAAACAATCCTCTTTCGGGCGTTCTATTCTCAGCTTATTGTAGCATGTTATGTACATATCAAAACATGTGTTTTTAATCGAGTGCCATTGCATTTTCAATTTTCCATTGCAAAACATTGGGCGTAGTAAAGAATGTGCAGATTTGTTGTTAGTTTAATTATCCTATTTAGGCTTTATGGAATCCTTCATAACTGCAAAATCCGACGGGCTGCAGTAAGTCTGAAAGTTGACAGTACTTTTATTTTACACTTGTGACAAAAAGTTCGTTCTTAATTATATAAACTTTCTGAGAAATTTACGGAAATAGTCTGGGAATAAATAAAATAGACGGATACGGTACCGGAGGGGTTGGAATATTTCTTCCATTAGAACATTGAACATCAATTTCAATTGCGGAACATGCTTTTTTAATCGTTATGTGAGTATTTTTATTTCGGCCTGGTACGGAAGGAGTTGAGAGAAACCACTACTTGTATGAATTTATGTGTATTTATCCCCAAAAACAGGATATGATAGAGGTAAAAGTATTGTAAGATACCAGATTTTATTTTTAACCCACCAGGGTAGGTAAGAAAAAACAAGGATAGCTTACTCATTAGTTGCTAAAGAGCCCATATTATGGATTTAAACAACCAGATATTTACATTAGAACACCTCTATCGCCCGTGCAAAAGTCATAATGGAAATTGGTCTGTTGTGAAAAACGGATCGTTCTTACATCAGATCAAGTATATTAACTACGTGAAAAATGATTCGACGTTTAGCATGTTGCAAGGTTTTGTACGATCCGGATCCACCTGACATTCAGAAGTTAGACTTTGCTATAGGGGCACCAGCTTTTGCAACCATCCGGTTATCTTATTTCGTATCGAAATGCAACACCACCTCCTCTTAAATACAACGCAACACTACTTCGCGTATTACGAACGTTTCTGTTAATTCAACTTGGAAAACTCGGGAGTGTCTCTTGGAACGTCCTCCGCTGAATGCAGCACTTCTAATTGGACGCGGATCATTCCATCTTTCGGCGATGCGACCACCTGTGCCTTCAACTTAGCTCAGGTCGATCGGGTTTGAATAGAAAGAATAAGTTACAGAGGTACCTCGGCCAGTAGCCTCAACATCCTCCACGCTCTTCTCATCTTAGCATGAGCGGCTTGGTCTAAACAATTTCCTTATTGAATTTACAATAACTTAGCTTCTGGGACTTAATAACCGTGACCTGTGCTGGTTGGCCCTACTCGCTTTCCGAAAAGCTCTGGGATTGCTTATCCTCCTTGACCGGAGTCCTGAAGAATTAGACTTGACGTTGCTGATTTTCCGCTTCCGATTCAAACTGTGTTTTCTGCTAAGTTTTTTTTTGCTGTAGATGGTGTGCGTGTTACTACTGCGGCTGTGGTGTAAAGCATAAAAAAATAAAAAACTGCTCATCTCACCGCAGTTTTATCCAACTTGTCCGCTCGGTAGAACTCGCGTTAATATCCCTGTATCCCGAATCCCAGGGAGTGGCCCTGGTTCGGGACCATCCTGGTAGGTGGCCTTCATCTTTTGTTAGTATCAATTTTGAGCAAAGGGCTGGCCTGGATGATGTTCAAGTAATACTTGTATGAATAAAATGCGCTGGGCTGTAGACCTGAAATGATAATTTAACGATATGTGCCCCTTTTTACGGTAGGTATCACAGGCCAACTTTCCGTAATCATTCTGGATAACTTATCACTCTAAGTTCATCTCCTCCCCTGTCATGTCAGAAAGTGAACCCTTCATCGCATTTCAACTCCTATCATACCTTCGGAAGTGCTTGATTTCCGATTTGACTTCCACTTCCGTCTTAACGGCCGGTTATTATCACCTGTAATCCGACGAAGTTTGTAAGGATGGCCGCCAATATTTCAAGCTTTCTTTAGATCAACTATCATGTGTTGCTAGCGCGATGTCCTCCGATAATGTACATTAAATAGAGTCGACATATGTTGACAATTTGATCA
>JAVCKV010536456.1:0-11233 GCA_032274145.1 Herpochondria borealis | reverse complement strand
CCCCCCCCCCCCCCCCCCCCCCCCCCCCCCCCCCCCCCCCCCCGCGGTCAACGAAGAATGGCAATGACGATTGAGGACGGATATATTGGTGCCGACAAGGAATCAATGGTTATGACGGCGTATCAAGTGCTCGCTGGACGGATCGTTCGACAGGCAACGTCGGGTACAGCCTCTCGGCTGAGGAAAGTGGCTTGTCCTGGTGGTAGACTATACCGTTGTCTAGCCGTCGTCTTCTTTTCTTGCTGCTTGTTCTTTATGCCCTTGAAGACAAAAGCAAGGAAGTGCATGTAGAATCTGTACGCTCCCCTGTGACCTCGACAGAACGCTGAGGGGCACAGCACCGCACGCCATCCATTCACATTCTTCGTGCCAGCCCAACCAACTATTACTTCACCCCCTTCACCCTCTTCAAACCCTCGGTGCTCGGCGTCTATCGCCATGAGCAAACGAAAACGAACACTAGATTGGTGGGAAGAAGCAGTCGCATGGATTCGTGACAATGGTGGTATGGTCCATTCGGCCCTATCCGTCAATGACCATCGAGAACTGGTGGTGGTGCGCGATGTGGATGTGAACACTCGCTTGATGGAGATTCCCGCTGCATGTCTGCTGCCGTCGTCCAACAACAACGAGTGGGACAAGAAGCTGGCAGAATGTATTGCATCTGAAGATTTGTTGTACAGTGACAAACAAGATTTGATGGTGGCGTTCACGTTGGCGCGTGGTGAAGGTTACCAACCGTATCTCGAAACACTGCCGTCAAGCTCCTCGTTCGACTTGTTGCCCAGACGGTGGAACGAACAACAGAAGATGCTCCTACAGGGATCGTGTCTGTTGCAAAGAGTAAAGGAAGCAACAGATGGACTGGTCAAGGACTATCAGCTCATTTCCAAAAAGTGGGGCACAGAAGCTCCAGCGCTACTGCCATCCTTGGATCAAGTTAGTACCATGTTGGCTGCCGTCACATCACGCGCGTTTGCTGGCATGGGAGCGACGACTGATGATATGTTTGCCATGGTTCCACTGTTGGACTTGTGCAATCACCAGCGGGGTGGAACGAAAAAGAATGTGTCGTATCAACGCAGCTGCTGCTCCCACAATGTCGTTGCGACTGCGCATGAAGCGCTATCCGCAGGCACTGTGCTTCAAATCACCTATGGTGCCAAAGGAAATGCCCAGCTACTCTATAATTATGGTTTCTGTATACCCAACAACATTGAACCCGATGGGTCCTCCAATGATGTCGTCGAGGTGCTGCTAAAGGATGCTGTCGTTGTTGAACTTCGAACGGGCCCAAAATCTTATACTTTTGGTTGCTTGTCAAGAGCAGTGGAGCTGTTTCATCACGAACAATGCGATGAAGCACTGGGAGTCGAAGCTGACGATGCTGCTGGTGGTCTCGAGGACTTTCTCAATGAGTGCGATGCTAATCCAGGAGTGTGTGGTGGTTTCGACGACGAGGAAGGACGAGACGACACTGAGGATGATGCTGAGGAAGATGGTTTTGATATCAAAGCTGAAGTTGAAGCACTTGAAGAACTCAGAAAGGCCCTTGTTGCAGTCCGGTCGAGATACCACTTGCAAGGATCAAAGTTAGAAAAGGCCTTGTCAGAATCATGTGATGATGACGACAACCAACAACATGAACGCTATGCAGGGATTTTGATTCAGACGGAACACCGTACCATTCAGTTCTATGAGTTGGCCTGCGTCAGGATAGTTGAGAAGCTTACGCAAAGCTTGAAGCAAATGTTTCAGTGGGATGTTACGCTCGACGCTGCTGATGAGAAGCGGTTAGAGAAGCAAGCTGCAGAGCTTTGCGATGCATTCGTAAGAATCAGGTGTTCAGATTTCTAGCTGGTTGTTACTACTTGTAAAAGTTAGCGCTCTATTCCTAGCTTGGTAGCCATGATTGCAACGACATCTTTCTCCGAAGAGTCGAGGCTCTTGCAGCTGTTGATCATTCGAACGAGCAAGTCAACACTTTCTAGCGGCGCCCCACTCTCAGCCCAGCTGTTGTGGATTTGCACCAAACGGTTTGTAATGACTCGCTGCGCCTTTGTTCGTTTAGCAAACGAGCTCAAGTTTTTGGGCGTTTCTTGCACAATAGAATGCAGCATGTTTGTTAGAGTAGGACCACTCAGATTGGTTGGCAATGTTTCAGTGCCCCGGAGAGTAACCGTTGTCATGTTTGTTTCCTTGTCGGTTGAGCAAGTGTTGACTGTGAGAGCCAATAGTTGCAGCGCGAGACAGTCATGTCCAATGATGAGCATCGCTTCAAGAAGGAGCTGAACAACCTGAGTCATCGTGTCAAGGTCCGTCGCGTCGAAGGCAGAGGCGACCACAACACTAGCCCTTTGTGTCTTGAGATCTGTGCTGTCCTCGATTCGTAGCTTCGAGAACCATGAAAAGAGCGATGCCACGGTCCTTTGCAAGGGCCTCTTCTCCTCGATATAGCCTCTCGAAAGCAAGCCTGAGATGCATCTTACTCTCCACAACAGCCCAGCTCTATCACGCTTAACACTCAAATCGAAGAAGGCGCGATCATCCAAGACGGCGAAGGGTATCACAACTAGACAGTTGATCACCTCGTCAAAGATTAGATCAACCTTCTGGGAAGATGTCAAGACCAGAGAATCGAACACATCATCTGTAATGAAGAGTTGGATGAGACTGCTCGTTCTGGGTGAAAGCGCCATCGACTTGGTCGTGTTCATGTCGACGAGAATCGGTTTCATGGCCCTCAGCCACATTAAGGCATTGGTCGTATCGTCGGAGTCTGCGAGACTGAAGAGGCAGGTCTGCCAAGATCGTGTTACTATGCTCTCGGCAAGATCTGTTGAGGATTTTCGGATCAAATCAGACAGTCCAGAGAAGAAAATACTGCCTTGCTGATTGAACAAATCCGTTTCCTGAAGACTCATTACGCGCACTCCGAGGTCGACGAAGTCTTTCCCTTCCATTGCTGCACGACGTCGCCCCGTAAACTGCGACAGCAAGAGCTGAAGGGCAGCCACCTTCAGCTCGCCATCACTGCTATCACGGATGATCGGTTCGAGCAAATTCGACGCAAACTGTCCTGGCAATGACAACTTCGTCAAAGAACGTAAAAGGTGGCACAGGAGAGGCAGGTTTGCGCCTGTTTCTGCCTTGATAAGATCCAACTCTGATCGAATAAAGGAAACAAGCTGATACAGCAGTGTAGAATCGTTTGGGGTCGGGAGCCTTTTCCCGTCCACTGATAGACTGGCTGTCTTGGCGCTGCTTGGTGTAGCTGGTGAAGCTGATATTGCCGATGAGCTTGATATCTGGTTGAGAGACATGGAAGCGAACAGGCCCTTCAGCATGATTCCATCTTCGCCGTTGGCGCTGGCGAGGATATCAAGGACAGCGGCAACAGATTTTGAGGACGAATGGGGAGCGAGCTTTGCCGATGCCAGAGACGACAAAGCAGCCGTTGTCAAGATTGGAAACGATCCCATGAAGGGAATAAGGGCCAAGGCATTCATTCCAGCTCCCATTGCATCTCCATACTGTTGAAGCCAGTCGATACCTTCCGAGTTTCCGTTTGCAAGACTCGCTGATAGATAAAGTGGGGTTGGTTCCTCCTTTCTGGGAGTAGAAAATGCTTTGAGCAAGTCCAGATCGTTCTGTTTGAGCACAGATGCAGTTGTGGTGTTGGAGACGATGCTTGATAGGACATACTCTGCTCCTGATTCTCTTGGAAGGTGCAACATTATCTGTACAGCGGAATGGAAGAAGTCGGGATGAATTCCGATCAGAGACTGCATGCAAGCCCCTAAACTCATCAGTAGTGCTGTAGACTTGACCGTCAATGTACTCTGAATCGAAAAGGAACTGAGGGATTCCAGATCGCCCATCAGACCGGGTTGTACGGATGCGCTTGAAAGGGAAGCGGCGAAAGCTACCACAGGTGCTGAACTTTGGTCAAAGCATGACTGTAACTCGCCGAGAAGACACCCGGCGATCTGGCCGACCCATAGTTGACGCTGTCGTCTGTCAACTGCAATCATCGACCGCGCATTAGTAGTGCCAGTGGGGATGGTCTGCGCCATGAACGACAAGCCGAAGAAGAGGCCGATGGAACCTGTACCTGAGGGGATGGCTTTCAGAAGTGTTTTCAGAACCTTTTCAAAGGTGGCACTGGAGCCTGCATGCAGTGATCTCACTCCGATGAATGCAATGCATAGGTAGCCAATATCAATATCTGTAAACTGGTGTCCTTCGAAGGCTTCATCAACTTCCGAAATGATTGCATCAACAATGGATCCTAGTTCGATGGTCGATCCATCTGGCAATCTCAAGTTATGAGGTGCGTAGAGCGACAAGGACGACAGCGCCAAGTACACGTAGTCCATGTCCCCAACTGTCTCAAGCCACCCACGAATTTCATTGACCGTTTCGCTCAGATCATTAGCAACTGAAGTGTTCGTAGATAATTGTGCCCACACTCGAGACATTGCATGCAGCCATCCTTGGATATTCAAGAGTCGCATCGTTGGACTCAAGGTCTCGTTTGACAGATCTCCGGCAAAGTCTGCCAGACGATCAACCTGAGTGCCCTCGAAACAAAGTAACGCTGCAATCGCTGTTGACGCACTGGGGTCACTCTCATACTGCTGATATATTGATTCCGGTTTAGGAAGGGCCGACAGGGCGGACTTGGAGGCTTTCGTCTTGTGCACCTTCTTGGTATCTGAAAGGCTCTTGTGGCCTTTTTGCCAGATGGTGGTACCCAGCACTGCTTCCTCGAGATGAACAAGCTGCTGCGTCATGGCTTCTACCGGAGCAGCAATGTCTGCACCGAACAAAGGACTGGCAACAGTGTTCGTCACCAACTTACAGAGCAAGATATAGCGGTGTGCTACTTCCGGGGTCCCAGCATCTGGATCTTCTGTCTTGGTTGTGGTGGTTGCCTTGATGCTGTCTTCATCGACCCCGAGTGCTTCAAGAGAGTACTTGGACAAAGATTGAAGGATATTGAAGGCAATTCTGGCTGCAATATCTGGTTCGAAATCTGCAACGGTGCTCGAGTCCGCCAAGGCGAGGAGAGTATCGACAGCGGCTCTTACTTGAGGAGATACTCCATTGTCATCATCATCAGAGTCTTCAGTATCAGCCTCACCATCACCCAAAAGGACCACTAGAGCTTCAATAACAATCGGTGGGAGCTGCAGCACCTGATTCACGTCTCCTATAGCGCACAGTCGTTTTCCAAGGACCTTCACAACCAGATTAAAGTCTAATTCTCCATTCTCCACCAAATAATGAAGACTCATAATGGACATGTGCACGATCGAGGGCATCTCGTCCGTCAAGTACGTCTGAACCCACCCAATGACATCCGACACGTCACGAATTTGATCCTGTTGTGCCATTTTACAAACGATTGCAATCACGGCTAGGCGAATCTCGGCTTGACGTTCTTCCACAAAGTTGCCCAAAGAGTCCACAATTCGCCGATACAAGCGTCGGTTGCCGGCACAGAGTACCGACAGCACGCGAATGGCTGCAAGGCGGACCGACAATGGTTGATTCTTCTGCATAAGGTCACTCACGAGGCTCCAAACTTCTTGCGCACAGTGAGGATCATGGGTAACAGATTCGCAGAGAAACTGCAGCCGACTCAAAAACAACTTGCCATCACCAGCGGATGCTTGGATCGAATCCAAGAGTACCGGCAACAGGGAAACGCCGAGATGTGGAAACTTTTGTAAGAGCGTCTTGATGAACGCCTTGACAGAATCGCTTTCAGATTCCAGCAAGAGGCCACATGCAAGAAGCAGAAGGTTGTTTTGTTGCAAGACGGGAATCTTGCTTGCGTCCATTTTCTGGATAGCACTCGAGGCAAGTTCCAGGAACGGCTCCACATCTCGTTGCTCGATTCCTAGTATGTGGACGAGAGCACCTTGATCTTTCGACTCTGACTTGACGGAACGCATTTTTGTTGTGATGCTTGCCAGCTCTTCGTCTTGACCAAAGATTGCCGACAGTGCACGACAAAGTTGTGCTGTCCAAGCGGAGCTACACTTGGAAATGTGGTGGAGAACACTCAGCAGGTTTCGACAATCGTCCTGTATAGGAGTTGATAGTATCATAGTCATGATATCAAAGATAGCCTTGTCACTCATTGTACTACTGTATCGACGCGAGACTTGCAGTAGAGCATTCGTCGGCAGGGATGATGATCCGACGCGAGGCAGTGCATTCTTGATCACAGTCTCAAACAACACTGTCACATCTATGTCTTCTACAGATGCCATCAAATCCAGTATTTGCACCAGCCACGGGTGCGAGAGCATGTCATCGGGACTGCTGTCCAGCAACATGACGAGAGACTCGACAAGCCATGATAGGGAGTCAAGCGATAGTTGTTTCTGTCGAAGCAAAGACCAGCAACTTCTGAGAATGATATCAAGAACTGCGGTTCTCTCGGCAAGGGACGTTGAGAGTGTCAAGACTGAGGTTGCCATGATGGGGGACAACAGCGGTCGCACTAGATTCTGGTCAGCCAAAAGAGTTGTGAACCGAACCCTCATGGTTGCTTGTAACTGAAGGTACGTATTGGCGATACGATCTCCGTCCAATTCATTCTTTAGTGCGGCTTGTCGACAATGCCAAACATAAAATGATAGCAAAGCCTGCACAATGTTTGGATGATCTTCCACCTGTTGGATCCATGTGGATATCCAAGGCGCAGGGACGCTGGAAGACTTTATAGCCTGGAAGAAAGCGTGCGGTACCGCAGGATTGCATGTTTTGAAGACCTCCAGAATCTCATGAGCACTTGTCTCGTTCATAGTGTGCAAGAAAGCTGCGCCGAGGCTTCGACCCAGTCGTGCCTGTGCTTGGTTGGGTGGTTGATGGACTGCATCATTGGATCGCTTCAGGCGTTGCAGAATCGACTTTATCTCCTTTGTTGCCATGGTTTACAGAGCACTACAGTTACAGAGTGAGTCAGGAAGAGACAAACTGGCAAGCAGGAAGGTAGTTCAATGGAGAATGTATCCAAATCGAAGATCGACAGTTCTCTTCACCGTCATTGTCAAGGAGTTGAAAATGGTGGGTACTTGTACACTATGTGACGGTACGGTACGAATGTTCGATGGACAGACCATTCTCATTCACTTCCAGGTTATGTGGTGGAAGAAGACTTGGCTGGGTGTGTGTCCACGTTCTCACTCTGTGTGTATCTCTTCCCCACCTACCTATTAGCCCCGTTGCGTCTTCTGATTCTGATTCTGCTCTCTCTATGAAATACACGCTCGTCCTGGTGCGTCATGGAGAATCGACTTGGAACATGGAAAATCGTTTTACTGGATGGGCCGACGTTCCTCATGATGTAGCTAGTCTACGCACTTATCATTACAGGCTAGCTAGTCACGGAACGATGACAAAAATTATCGATCCATTTAGCTCTAAGCTCCTTTAGTTAGTTGTGCAGCCGCTAACGTAGACCCTATATGCTTGTCCATACTATTAGTAGCTAGGGTACTTATGTGGGTACTGGTACTGGCTTAGATCGAGTCTTGGATGGGACTCGACCGCCTCATAGAATCAATCGATCCTTCCACCAGCAAAAGCGTTCGATCGATTCTTTCTCATATTTCTCAACTGCAGATCAAATCGACTCACTTCCTTGACTTGTTCTGTCGTTATCACCATGTCTATCTCCAACGAAAACTCGAGCAACCCCTCCTACACTCAGATCCCCCCAACCCTTTTCCCGATGCGCAGAATCAACTGGGATGGAGCTCACCCAACCTTTCGTCACGAATACGTTGGCGTTGATCCACTCGAAATGCTTCAACAGCTCGCCAAAACCGCCGAAATCCGTGCCAACAAAACCGCAGGTGGCATTACTACTCCTGCCCTTCGCTACAAGTCTACCAAGCTTTCGTCGGAGACTCTACCGTTGCCCAATCTCCAGAGGAAGGAAGAGCATCGCGGAGTCGCCAGCATCAGGAAGATGATTCCAGTCGTTCCAACGGCCTTTCGATCACCCACGAAGCAGCAGGTCAATGATCATCATCAAGCTTCGCAAGTCACTCTTGGATCTCGTGATCAGCCTCGACTGCCTGTCGAAGTACCTCAATGGCACAACGCAGCCATTGCTGCTCACGTCATTGTTCCTGACGACACCATGTCGTCCTCCGATGCGAGCGCGACACCTGACAACAGCCCCTCTTCGCTTGGCGTTCCACAACTGTGCAGACGTCCAGCTTCTGTTTTCCCCATTGTCCACCACGCAATGGAAGAGCCTGCTCGTGGTGGTCGTCGTCGTCAAGTTGTCCCCACCCCTCAGGACCCACATGCTCAACTTGCGAATCTACAAATGGATTTTCAACAACGCGTTTGCCTTCAGCCTCGGATTCAACGTCGCGAGGAAAACTTTCAGCCTCGCATCCAACGTCGCGCCGAGGACAATCTCCAGCCTCGTATGCAACGTCGTCACAATGAGGACAACCTTCAGCCACGCATTCAAAGTCGCGACAGCATTATGGGTTCTGCCAAGGACGAGTGGCTCGAACGCTGGATGTTGAAGATGGATCCTATGGGAGGAGAGTCCATTCGCCAAATCCTCTGCTTGGTCACGGAGCACAAGATGTTGCAACAATGCGACAAGGTCAAGCAGTCGTACATTATCGTTCGCGACGGCTGTCTCAAACTCCTTCGCTGGCTCCACCATCATTCAACATTCCCAAGTTTGGAGCACAAGAAGATCCATCTCCGCCACATCTATTCGACCGTGATTGAACAACTTGTCGCCTTGAACGAAGTGACAAAGAAGATTGGTGTCAAGGTGCAGTTGTCCTTTACTGAGTACATGTCTCAATGGCTCGTTCGCAACTGGCGCAATCCGTTTCCCGACCCTGATCAACTGCAGCTCATGGCTCGCGAGTGTGGTATGCAGACCAAGCAAGTCAATCATTGGCTCATCAATGCTCGTACCCGCAAGTGGCGTCCCGCGATTCGCCAAGCCCACGACAATGGCACCATGATGTTGTACGACGATTCGTTGGCTTGCTACTGGAACTACATGAACAACCCACGTCGTCGAAGTAGCAGTTCGTCCCTTGACAGCGACGATTCAGTTGTTGCCAAGCGCAGCATGGACGACGACATTATGCCTCTCGCCAAGCGCATCAGGCTCGAAGGTGGGATCAAGCTCAAGAATCCCTAAGGTGGAAGTCTGTGAATAATATATGTGGGGGCTCAGCGGGTGATTGATGAATTCGAAGATATCTCGAATGGTGCAACAGTGTTATATGTGGGGTTCACAAAGTACATGTGTCTAGAGTGCGTATGATGTGTAAAAGAAAGTAATGAGTAGAACGTGATGATGATTCTAAATGACACACAATCTCTCTAGTTTGTATTGGCACGTACGTAGGTACGTACATTCTTGTGCTCGCAAGCATAATTTAGTCGTCCTATCCTTGATCGACCCACAGTCCTGAATCCACACATCGTTTCATGTGATGCGCTGCATCTTCTGGATCCAAGGCCATGAGAGCGTTTTTGAGATTGTTGATATCACGTGATTCAAAGGCATCTTGCATGGACTGCGGAAGCGTCTCAATCACCTCGAGTGGATCCAGCCCTCCTGGTCCAAGGCGATCTTCCTTGGGAATCTCGGACAAGTCGACAGGTGCTTCTTCTTCGGCCGCTTCACGATCCATTTCCGCCTTCTTCGTCACGGCACGTTTGATAATCTTGTCGACAAAGGCATCCACACCAGTCATGAAACCCGCTTCAAACTCCTTATTCTCCATTTTTTGAAAAAAGGGAATAATGACATTGCCAGGATGCGTTCCCATATTCCTGGCCAATTCTGTCACGTTGGAACATAATTGCGACTGACGACTTGTGAGTTTCATCTTGTCACGGTACCCATTCATTTCGTCCTCGAGCGAGGCCAGGAGTAGATAGTTGGAGGCATTCTCTTGCAACAACACGTGACCGTGTTTGAGGAGAAAGTCCTTGGAGCGGTCCAAGGATTGAATGTGCATGAATTCTTCGACTATATCGGCATACTTGACTGTAAACTCGTGATAGGTTTCCATGGCGTCGCCGGAGTAATCTTGTTGCGGAGCAGCGACCGTTGCGACTGGCTTTGGAGCAGGCTTTGGTTTGGCAGCTGGTTTGGCGGCTTCCTTCTTGGCTGCAGGCTTTTTTGCAGCAGCAGCCTCTGCTTTCTTCTTGGCGACTGCTTCCTTGGCGGCAGCTTCTTCCTCTTCCTTTGGCTTGGCGTATCCTGTATCGGTATAGTTGGTCTTGGCAGCATTGCTGTTGATAATCGTACGTTCCTCCACCACATGACACATGTTGTCGACGTTCAACTTTTTATTCTTTTCAATCTCATCGAGACGTGCTTGACGAGTTGCATTCGCAGCTCTCAATTCTTTGAGTTCGGCGTCTAGACCCTCACGATCATCCAAATCATCATCGTCGTCGTCGTCGTCATCATCATTGACTTCTTCAATTTTCAATTGATCGAGCTTGATTAAATCATGTTCCAAGACTTTGATGCGTTTGTTGGCTTTCTCCATTTCACCATCAATCTTTTTGATTTCCTTGGCTTCATTCTCTTCTCTCTCAACACGAGAGCGATGCTTCATTCGAAACCATGATTCCTTGTCAATGTTGGGATGTAAATCTTCTTCATCATCAGACAGCTCAATCTTGTCCCATTTCGAGTAATCAAACGGTTTTGACATGGTTGTGTTGTTGGAAGAGTACAGAAGCAGCTAAGGATTGCAACAAGGAGTGCAACAAGTTATGATGACTGACTGACTTGGCCAATGATGAAGTGATGCGATGCTTCATCGAAAATCCAAAATTTGAAAGGATGTCTTTCGAAGAGTACCCGCACTGTGCTATTGTACGTCAGTGTCGTACTATCATTCTTGTAGAAGCAATCTGCACTACAGTAACGAGTTCACATTGAACAGTACAGTACGACGGTAGTATTTGATTTTTCCGACTCGAAGAGGTGTCGTAGAACGCCGTCTCACTATTATTTGTGGGACACCTTATTAGTAGTTGAAAATCAGATTACCTTGCTACCGATACCTTCGAACCTGTTGGGTGGAGATGGAATGTCGCGTTTTGTGTTGTTGGCACATGTCTTAACTTTCTCATCATTCGCCCTTGCAGAAACCAGAAAGGGGGTTCATTTTCGATTACAGTGACTACACCTCCTTCCCAT
>JAVCKV010536346.1:0-11233 GCA_032274145.1 Herpochondria borealis | reverse complement strand
CGCATGTCACGTTCCTTCGTGGGCTGCTGGTCTCGATGCGGCCACGATCACCACATCGCAAGTTCCATCGTCAACTTGTGGTACTCTCACGGATGCTATCTCCGCTTCCCAAGCTCTATTTTCAACGCCTGGTCCCCACCCGGTTGGGAACCTCCCATCAAATGTGTTGTCGATATCGCCTTTTCCCGTCGCGGCCGCGATGACCGCATCACACGTGCCATCTTCAACTCCGGCTTCCATCCCTGCCGAGATTCCCGAAGAACAACAGCCTTCTTCATTTACCGCCGTCCTCGAGGCCAACACCGCATCTTCAAAAGTTCCATCGTCAGCTCAGACTCACATCTCGCCCGCGATCCCGGTTCCTCAATTTCCTTCTTCCACGACTGCACTAGTCGGGACTATGGTCACAGCATCACACGTTCAATAGTCAAATCTTCCTTCCGTCGCGTCCGAGGTCCCAGTCTCACAAGTTCCACCTCCAACTCTGGATCGCGTCGCGGCCGCGATCCCCACATTGCAAGTAGTATCTTCATTGTCACTACCGTCGCCCGCAATCACAGCGTCACAGCCCCCCGTCGCGGCAGCGATCTGCACACTCCAAGGGCCGTCTTCATATTCGCATCCATCGCCCTCTACCCCGCGGTCACAAGTTCCTTCGTCATCTTCGCGGAAGTCGCCCGCAATCCCGCAGTCACAAGTGCTTTCGTCTGCTCTGTCTCAGGTCGCTGCCGCGATCACGGCATCGCAATTTCTCTCTTTAACTCCCGCTCCTGTCACGATAGACGTCCCCTATTCTCATGTGGCGCCTTCACCTGTTCATCCATTCGCGGTTGCGGTCCAAGCATCACAAATGCCGTCTTCTTCTCCTATGACCAATACGGTAGGGATCACCACAACAACGCAAGTCCCGTCTGAAAACCCTTCGTAACACGCGGCCGCGAAGGACCCTTCCAACCCGGTTCCAGACGCACTTAGTCCTGGTGGCTTGAAGCTGCTAGGGAATTCCGCGCGTTATTAATACATGAAGAAACTGTGCAGTGGCTAGAGGCACACTTGGATGACATTGCGATCGATCCGGATACGCCGTTCGGACAAAATGGACAGACAAGTGCGCTGCATGTTTTTCACGCCATTCATACTGAAAATTCCGCTCCGAGAGGATACCTGAACTTACTTCACTTTCCTGGTACCAGCCTTCTCCCGTCCCAGTTTTTTGCAGCCTCAAAACAGACAGGCCTATTCAACAGCTTTGAGATTCCCGGTCGGGAATTTAAACGAGGAAGAGCACAAGGCGGGCGGTTTCAAGAGCGCGGTTTATGCAGGGATGTTTATTGTTGTCTACCTCGGCCGAACAGACGTCTTCCCCTACCGGAGCCTATTCCTGCTGATCATCCAAGCCAACTGCGACGACTGAACCATCTTCAAAATTTAAACGCACAAGACGGGAACCCACCTGCACAACCGGGTTCTCCAAGGCCACGGACTACTATAACTCGGTAGAAGAGCCTGGAAGCCCGCAATGATACCCAACCCCGCGATTCTGGCGTGACAATAGGCTAAATGGACGTACCGATCGGAATTACTCTGGAGGCGGAGAGCAGATTGAATACGGATGTCGACACATGTCTGCCGATCGACAGTTGCTGCGCAGGGATTGAACACCACCACCGCCTTCATATTGAACCGGCTGCTTACGCCGTTCTCTTTAGTAGACTTTGCCACAATTTGCTCTCGTAAATGAAATGACTTCCAAGTTGCATTCTGTAATCACAGTACACAACAAATGCCCGGTTATTGAACCTGTCATTTGTTTTTGATCCATTGAACACTTCATCCTCAACTTGCGCATAAACCCCTACCTCCACCTAACCTCATCCCTACATTATTCCGTCTATGGATTCCCTACGTTTTTCCGATGAAGGTCGTACCTCCTCTTCAGTCTTTTCCCTTGCAGCTTCTCCACTGCTCGCTGATTCCCTGCCTTGGTTCGTCGCATGGACTTGAAAAGCATAGAGTTCCTTTGTAGACACGCAGCAGAGCACACGATTCACCACGTGCCATACACTGCGATCCATATGCACCAAACATGCCATAATTATTTCACGCGCCTGGAGCGGCACGTCCATTTCCATAACTTCCGAAGAATATTCTTCACCCACACGGGCTGGCTCCTTGATTTCCGGTTTTTCAACACGACTAAGGGCAAAGCGCAGAACCCGCGCAATGTTGAAGATCACAAGGAGAGGGTACTCATGACCAGAAAGAACATCGTTCACTTCATCCGGCCGGGCTGCATCACAGTACCCGTACAGAATTCGGACGACTACGTCCATCAGATTGACCGGCGGCGCCAACGCCTTCTATTATCACCACGGCGTGCACGCTGTACGTTTGACTTCCCGCGGGGAAGAACGCGAACATCTTGTTCAAGGAAAACTACCATGTCGCGTCTGTCTTCCATAAACTTCTTGAATGCCTCCAAGTTGTGTTCTAATGAACCTTCTTCCTCGAAAGTCAGCATTCTTGGGATTTTTTACAGCGTTGGGTCCGGAATCTCCCCCACAGCCGTGAACCGAGCCATTTTCACTGTGTCGAAGTTGATATCAACAGCGTAGAAGTCTGCCTAGTCTGTGTACAGATACCCTATACATTCAAGGAACGCCACAGGAGCCTCCTTCCTAGACTTGATTAGCATCTGCGACAATTGCGACAGTGTTTCTTTCATGGCGAAGTACGCCACATCTTCCCGGCCGGGATCCTTGTCATCGATTCCAATTGCCCGCTTTCCTTTGTACACCGAAGACGCAACTCCCTTCGTCTGAACGACATCCTGAGCCAGTTTGATGTGCTCGCATATCTTGTGCCATTCGCGCCCGTCCTGATTCTTCTTCAGCCAATCGGGCATGCACGGTCGATTATCCGATATTTCGTCGCCGTATTCGGGGTGGAAGACTTCGAAACCGTTCAGCTGTGATCTTGCGAGACACAGAGCAACAACAAAATTTCTGAACGACGCTGCCTTGGGTCCAGCGCGTTCTTTTTTCACTGTTTTTCTGTCCGTTGCTTTCACTGAAAAAACGTAACAGAGAGTGCTTCACTGAACCTGGCCGGGGTGAGCTTTCCTGTCCGTCCTCCCATGTACTGAAGTAATTGGGCCACCGAGCACCGCAGCAAGCACGGGTACAGACAATCAACAGAGAAAGCCACTTCGACATGCAGCACAAGTTTTCCCATACGCTGCTCGTACATTACGACTGGCGTTTCGTCTCTCTTACCACTTTCCTCTTTGGTACGACGCATTTTCTTAGTACTCTCCTTGTAGCCGGCCGGCGATCGCCCCTTCCGGTCACCCACCCCGGATCTTAACGACGTGATGGTGTCTTCCATGCTCTCCAACCTGTTGACCACCATGGAAAACCTGTCCGATAATTCTTTCACACATTGAGTCAAAGTCGCGACGCTTTTCGTATCACTTTTTTCTTTCTGTTTGGGAGGAGGGCTTTAATTTTTCAGTCGCTGCTTGAATCCACATCAATTCGCTTCCTCTTCTTCCGGCCGGGCGATATCCGTGGCACTGGATCCGCAACTATTTCATCATCTGAAATAACAACTGATGACGGCAGACGTCCGTCGCGACCTGCAGAACTTTTTGGAACAGATTTAGTTCTGGGTATTTTCTTATCACGGTCGGCAGACTTCGCCGAAGTGCCTTCTGAAAGGACTGATCTCTCTTCTTCGCTCACTTTTGCACCATTTGAGCGCTCCACGGGACCGACCAGTTTAGGTTCCCAGTCTGGGTCTCCTAATTCTTCATACCGGCCGGTAACAGGCTCCAGCCTTTCTGAATCCTGACTATCATTTCCACATTCTTTACCAGCGCCTGGTTTCTTCGTCGTCGCGTCTGGTTTCTTCGGCGTCGCGTCTGATTTCTTCGGCATCGCGTTCGGTTTATTCGGTGTTCCACTCAGGATTCCTCTGGCATCAGGGGCATCACGTACCTCTGCAATGCTTAGAACAGCGTTAGTGTTCCTCGACTTACCACGTGGGCTCACCCTTTTCATTACACTCTTCGCGACATTCGTCCTCTTCCGTGAAGCCCGTCCGGGTGGTACTTGCGGATATGTGGCAACCCTACTTGTATCATTGGGAGATGGCTGGACAGTTACGCTTGGCACGCCCTCCCGGGCTGGTGTTGTTTCATCCTGCTTGTTCTCCCTTTCCGTTCTTCTGCCCGCATTACCTTGCAAGTTCATTCGCTTTCTCGCGTTCGCCTTCCTCCTAGGCGTTCCTCGTGGACTGGGGCTTGCCCTTCTCTTGTGCTCGGCTTTTTCTGTCGTGACGGGAGCTTTCAATGGTTTTCGAACCGTATGTTCGGTTGAATAGGGACAACCGGCCGGTTCCTCTGGAACCTTCTCAAGGTTCTTTATCTCTTTCTGCTTCATCTTTCCCTTCCGAGAAGATTGAACAGGCGTCATGGGAAACGCGATCCGTTCCGTTGCGAGGTTCGATGCTGCAACGGTGGAGGCGCCGGAAGTCCGTGTTGATTGTTTCCGAAATGTTCCTGTGCTTAAGTATTCGGCATATGCCTAATACTTAACCACTGGAACATGATTGAAAATAAATAGATATTTTGGTGGATGCATCTACAAAAATATCTATTGATGTCCATTGCACATGTGCGAGAGCGCACACGATCTGAATTCTAATTGGACAGGTGCCGGCGGCGCATCACCAAAGGTATGATGCCATATTGCTGTGTTTTAGGTATTATTGTGGGTACACTATTCTGCCACACATCGTCTCGAAAGCCGAGCTTCGATCTGTCACCGTAGCCAAGTACCGAAACATTCACATTTGCGGCCGCATCCAACATGAACTCATTGCACATTCAGTGCCTTCACGACTTAACTGGCGTACGGTACATTCTCGATGACGAGAAAATTGTCTGGTGGGTTGCCAAAGTCGAAAAAATCGAACCGAGTACCGCACGGTCTCAATTTCTCGCCCGATTGAGTTTCATGTACGCTGCCTCGCACAGTTATCCACAGGAGAGAGCTGCAGATAAATTCAAGAAAAAACCGACTCATACACAGTACAAGAGACGCTAAGGAAACTACATGGCGAAGACCCCCGATTACGAACGATGAAAAACAAGGTGACTACAACGGAGAGACCACCCGGACGGGAAAGCGAAGTAACCCTGCAACTTCAGCATTAGTGTCAGGTTTTCAACCGCTCGGACCATTGGACATAGGACGTGAGTTCGACATTCTATTCAAACGTGTGAGAAAATTGGAGCGGTCTGTGTAAATTCATCGAATCTGCACGCATGACAAACTGATCGCAGAAATAGTAGCATATACTCAATTAATTATACGTGGCGGTTTGTTTTAAAATGCTATATTGACACGGCTGTGGAATTGAACTGGAACTACATTCCAAGAAGTCCTGAGGTGCACCTCGGAAGAATGTTTTATCCGAAGCGACTACCGCATGTTCCAGTACCTTTCCGTGGATATCCTGGATACCTTTGATGGTCACAATCGAAGGTCCCTGTTTTTCGGGCTAGATCATTAGAATTATTAAGGAGTTCGTTTTGTTCATCGTCAGATATTATCTTCCCAATCGCGGCCGCGTTATTGGATTGGCTGGGATTAACTTGCAACTTCGATGTGCGCATTCTGTGCTACCAGAATTTTGACGACAGGGAACAGGATCGCATGCACATACTGGGTTCATTGCAGACTAAAATAAAAAACGAAGAGGGGCAGCTCCGGGTGTTCGGCGGGTTCAGTAGCAGCTCGACAGAAACTGAAGTGAATGAGAAAATCAAGTTGAAGGTGGTGGAGTTGCAAACTCGAAATGAGACAAAGAGAACACGTGATTTCTGTGCCGTTCGACTGTTGGAGATGTAGAAAACGGAGACCGACACCATGCCCATTTGGACAAAACGTTCTCGCTGTCATGGAGGCATCTTCCACCTCTCACGCCTAGAAATTAGACCCCGCAAACAATACATCCGACGGGAAAAGTATTAAGTTACATCATTCTGCGATGTCCGGTAGTTTTCGCTAGAGGGAATCATCTCTGCACTCAGTTGCGTAAAGTAAGGACCGAGGATACTTTGACGGCATTCACAACGTATCTTACCGTAGCAGCGGACCCCAATCAGTATACCAGCATATTAAACTTTTATTGAGAGAGACGCACACTCAAGAACCGTGCATTAAGAAATCATGTATGTAGATAACTGTTCAATGTATTCTAGTACATTAGTATACCAATACAGTACATGCTATCCTTACGTTTTCTGAGAGATCCACATGAACATTAATGATCTGCTGGTATCGTATATGGTACTATTGCATGTTTCAAACGATCCGTACGACCTTTAATGGTCTTTTGATGCCGTATGTGGTATTATTGCAGTACCAATTCATTACGGTGTTCCCTTATTACGGTACCAATGAAATATCGTACGGAACCAAGGAATATGAATGAAATGTCATTTTATTTGTATTTCAACAAAAATGCATTTGTTCCTTACGATTTTACCATGCAGTGAATGTTGTAAGCGTTTCCCAAATTCCTGAAATTTCATGTTCCTCACACTGGCAGGCCCCCTACGATTCTTCTGAAAAAGCAATTCTTCAATAATTTTTCCGAAACCGACCAAGACCTTCGAGATTGTGCAAAAATATTTCTACTTTTTCAGTGGTTCAGGTAATATGTGGCGAATATATAATTCTTTTAACACGTTTTACAGAACTCTGAGAAACAGGAATGGGAATTTTTTAATATCGAGACACACGAGCTATTCGCACGCATACCGTCACACCACATGCAGTTATACTCAGTCACCTTCCAATGCAGTCATAAAAAATCAGGCCCCTCATGCATGCGCATCACGGTCGTGATCATGCGCATTCAGCCTTCATGTGGGCAGAGGCGTGCGGTCGTTCTCGATTGTTCCACTTGACACAGTGCGTCACCGCCGTAGAGGTGCCCAGACCCAGCTTTAGAGCATGCCCCTTAATTAAGTAGTCACAAACCGTAATGTCGCTCTGTCTCATCCAGCGGAGGGCGCCTTGCAGCTACAGAATCAGGCGGTCTTTCCAGTCGTCAGTAGAACACAGTGCAAATTGCAGAGTTAGCCGGCCCCTTTTTGTGGCTCTACGCCGCGTCGGCCCCAGAAAATGGGCTCACGAGTTTCTACGCGGACCGAACGTGTCGACGTGTATAACCCGGCCATGCATTCTGGGCCCCGCCCCGGCGGCGGGCTCGCGTACCAATTTCAGCCAAATTCCTTACAGCAGAGCAGCCACGTGTAGGATTCCGGCAGTTCCGGTGCGCTCGCGGTGCGCCCCCGGTTTCCGATTTTCATCGGATACCACGGCTGGTTCGGTGACCGAGAATGGCGTAGGAACTAGGCTGTTCGTTCGCGAATGCCCAATCAGAGCCCATTGCGTTTTCAAATTTGTCGGACATTTGATTAAATTTAAGGGCGGTGTGGGTCAATGAACCCCGCCTGTCTCTGCCAGACATACCCGTACCCCCCTTTTACCTACTTGTTCAACTTAAGCGGCGCGACACATGCTTGTGCTCACTCCCCCCGCCCCATCTCTGCCCGACACCAACATACGAGCCCCCAAGACATCGACCCGTTTCGCCAAGGCTCGGATGGCGGCTTTGACGTTGGTGGCCAAAGCTGCTATGGCTGCATCCGTACGGTCCGCCTTCGCGTGAACGTCCAAAACGATATGGGCGCTCATCTCGGAAAGCCGGTCAAATCCGCGTTCCACGAAGACGCGAAATTCGTGCAGATCGCTTAGGAGCTGCGTATCGCAGTCTGCCCAGTCGATCCGTAGCGCACGCACCTTGTCGCACAGGTCGGCCACTTGTTGTCGCTGTTTGCGAATCTCGGCCAGTTGCTCGCGCAGATCGGCTATCTGGCGCAAGCATTCGGTCTCCGAGTGGAGAGCGGGCGCGGCGGTGACACGGGCATCGGCGGTGTGTGTAGCGGTGTGGGCGGCGGGGGTGGAGGCAGGAGCTGCAGGGGCAAGATCGCCGGAGAGTGGGGTAGTAATGAAGGGGATGAGGGGAGCGGTGATGGGGGACGGTTGGGCAGAGGAAGTGGCCTCATTATCGTTGCGCGGGTTGTCGATCAGGCGGAGGGCCAACAGTACCTTGGGCAGTGCGACGATGATCACTGCGATGATCATCGGTGGTTCTTGGGCGTTGCCAGGTCTTGTCCTTGTGATTCTTGTATGTATTGCTGCTCCTGTACTTCTCTGTTCTTGTCCTGAGGCGAGAAGGGGGAGCCAAGAGAAGGGGGACGAGTGTTGAGTAAAATAGGTTAGGTCGTTGGAGGGAGGAGATCAGCAGCCTTCTCAAGTCGCTCGCGTTCGACTCCTGACTTGAGTCAATAGTACAGAGCTTGCATCTGATGAGCGAGGAAAAGAGTTGTACTGTACAGAGGCAACCGACACTCATGTTTTACAGTATGCTGGAACCGAACGTCACCTCCCAACGGCGATGGAGATCCGGGCGCAGAATCACATTGATGCCGGCGTTGATCACGGCGGGCTCAGTCTGGCGAACATGGACGTGCTGGCGCTGTCGGGCGAGACAGCACAGTTGTGCGCGGAGTGCATTGGTCGCGCGGCACGACGCCGCAACGCGCAAGCAGGCTGCGGAGACGTGAACGCGATTGGTGGCGGCTTGCGCGGAGGTCGGGCTGTGCGAGGCAGAGGACGGCTGCAGAGACCCTGACGTGTCAATCGAGAGGTATGAAGCGGCAAAAACGCCCGGGATGCTCGAGAGCGCCGTGCAGAGCATGGGTCCCGGCTGTCGAGGTGTGCCGGCGGTTTGTGGAGTTTGCCCCCGCGGACAGATACGGGAGGCCGGATTTGTGCCCGGCTCTCAGACAGGTGCTGCCTGGGGAATTGGGGCAACTCACGTGTTGCGTCGAAGAGTGGCGCGCGGACGGCGGTGGCAACGGTGAAAAGATCGACTGGGGCGCAGACGAGACAGGCGAAGGGATGGCGGCGGGCGGCGGGACCGACAGGGAGTGGCGCGAAAGGGCGGGCGGGCCGGCGGGTGAGGCACGGCGCCGGGCGCGCCTCGAGATGATGATAGTTTGCGCGCGTGGTGGATGATGGGGATGGTGCGCGACCTGAGCGCGGGTTGCACGGCGTGCTGCCCAAATTGGAGTGCTCGCCGGTCTGGAGGTGGAAACGACTTCCCACCCAGTAGTTGCCCCGGCGTAGCAGATACAGTATTTACCTCGCCTTGTCAAAAAAAGATTTTTAGAGTTCTGCCTCACGTTCAAGACTATTGGCGGACAGCGAAACCGCGGCTAAATAATGTATATATATATATCAGACATCCAACCAGCCCGCGCTATAATCCAACGTTAAATTAAAATTTAAAATCACGATAACATCAGATTATGCATGCATCCGTGCATGATGGCACTTTTTACACCGCGTTGCAATCGCCCGCTTTGTCCGCTTTGTCCGCTTTGTCCGCTTTGTCCGCTTTGTCCACGTCGTCCGCATCCCTTGCGACTGCATCCATCGCCGCGACGTTGAGGAATGAGCACGCGCCAGGATTGAAGAAGGCAAACTCGTTCGGGGCCACGAGGAAAAATGCAAGAGTGCCGACCACTCCACCGATCAACTCAGCAACGCATGACGCGAGCACAAACGCCACGTCGCCACTGTATCGTTTGGTCACGGCAAGCCCGATCACGACAGCGGGATTGAGCGCAGCGCCTGAGATGGGGCCGATAGCGATCGCAGCCGCATACACAACGGCCGCGATACTGAGCCCGAACAGGGGGTTATCCCGCCCTTGCGAGTGCGTGACGGCCGCGAGAATCGTGAAACAGAGCAGTGCCGTGAACACGACCTCCGCGAGCGCGGCCTGCCCGAGCGTGTGCTCGTCACCCACATGCAACGCCGTTGCGCGGCCACCGCCGATCAACGCGCCGAGCATTCCGCCAAAAACGCCACCAAGTAGCTCCGCTGGCACAAACGCGATCGCCGCGCGCGGCGCAACACGCCCGCGCAGAACGAAGGCGAGCGTCACGGCCGGGTTGTAGTGCGCGCCCGACACTGGTGCGCCCGCGTAAATCAACCCAATGAGCACGAACGCAATCCCGAGGGGAGCGTGCGTGGTCCCGGATGACAGCGCGAGCTGGATTGTGGCCACGAGCATCGCTGTGCCGAGCACCTCCATGCACAGCTTGCCGACCCATGTGCGAGTCGTGTCGGCCGCCAATGCCTCGGGGCTGTCTGCTGTGGGTTGTAGCGGACCGCTCGAAGCCTGCATCGCGCGCGCCGTCGGCGCGAGCAGCGGCGTCGCGACCGATGCGGATTGTGTGCTACCAGACATGAGGACCAAAGAATCTCAACACGTTTTGTTGTTCTCGTCGGACTCCTTTCCTTTTCTGTCTTGCCTTCTTATCTCTTCGATCTTCTGGGCAACGATGGGGACGGTAGCGACGGTAGCGACGGGTGCGACGATAGCAGAGGTAGCAATGGCGGCGGAAAGATCATAGCGAAAAAATGGCGAGGCGAGAACTGTGAGCGGCATACGAGAATATCTCTTGACGCCATGACGCCAGCCAAATCACCGCCGGCTCGACCGCCTTTTGGGGCGGAATCGTGGAGGCGGTGAATTTACGGTACGTGCCACGTGTGGTACGTGTACAAAAGACCGGGCCATAGAGAAAACTTCAGAGCGCCAGGCGCCAGAACGGCGGCAGTGGAGCCTTGGCACAACGGCCATCGTCAAGTACCCGCCAGTCAACCTCGCGCATCGCCGCCGTCCACGATGGAACACCGAACACGACGCCCGCGCGCGCTAGCGCACGACCCCGGATCGCTTCGTCGCACACTTTGTTTTCCGCACCCGACGCTGCCGAAGTCGTCGGCGCAAACGTCATCGATGCTGCGACCCGCGTGAACACGCGCTTCAACGCGGGAGTGTCGTCATCGGGCAAGCGGAAGCCCCACACGTCGACGCCGACGGCCCGGCCAACCTCGCCGATCCCGGCCCACCCCGCGAGTGTCTCCACGTCTTCTAGGGCCGATGCATTGGCGTCCCCAACCAGGTCGCGCAGCGCGGCCCGCGCGAGGCCGACTCTCCACACGGCGTCCGCGACATCGCCTTCGAACACGGCCGCGCACGCGCCTGCTACGACGTCGCTGACCCGCACCTCTCTTTC
>JAVCKV010536235.1:0-11234 GCA_032274145.1 Herpochondria borealis | reverse complement strand
GAATAGGTAGAATTATGGAAGCCACAGTATACTATGGTCAGAGAGCTACATATTAGCTCTTGGTTATCATTGAGACGGGAGACGCGGTTAGCCGAAGGGTGTGAATTGGGGATTAATTCGAATTAAATATAGCATTAATTCAAGAAAATACAATTAAGCCCTTTCAGCTAACTAGCTGTCTCAGAGGGATTCGTAATGTAGTACGTATTATACTATTCTGCCTTTCATAATGACATGATTTGTAAAGCAAAAAAACCAAAGAGATGATCTCTTTGGGTTGCGTAAACAAGGCACACAGCCTGTGGACTTCATTGCTCTGCCTCAGACCCAGTAGCTGAATAAACAGTCCGACCCAGAGGTGATAGAACCTAGTACCGTGTTATTTCTTTCTACCGTGTTCTGTCTGGATTTTTCAAATGCCCCTTAAATCCAGCGTACTTTTCATACTTTTAGGGACCCCACCAATACTATGACATGTCCGAAAAACGTTGTTTCGCATCTTACGTTTCTGGATGGCATCTATTTTCCAATTGTGCCGTAGATTACATTCATTATTCGCGTACCGTGCATATCATAAGACTGCAGTACAACTGCACTGTATGAAGAATAAGAAAGCCGAAAAGATTCAGTCGTAGTACATAAAATAATATGAACAAACCTTAACGAGCATGGAAATGCCACCTAAAGACCACAAAATAAGCAATCAATCATCCATCAAACCTCTTTCCCGAAATGGGAACCACGCAAGGAAAAAAAGTATTGGAAATTTTTTTTTCAGCAGCAAGGAATTATTGGAGTATACTTCACTTCCTTCTAACTTTGATGCCCAACGATTTCTTCACGTCAACGAGACGTTTTTAAGAAATAAGAGAGGCTCATGGCGCCATTGAATGAGTGTTGGAATCTCCAGACCTGCATACAGAGCATGGTACGTGCTTGGTGCTGGCTCAGCAAGAATTATTTTTCCTAGTTGAAATATTTATTAAATACGTCTACAGGGTCGTGACAAAATAAAATTAATTGTTGAAAGGGTGTGGAGAATATGTATGCAACTTTCAAAGGCTTTGAATTGCATCGAAAAACTAAATTTTTCATTTATTGGAAAGTTGGTGATCAAGTGAAATTTACATCTGGAATTCAAACTGTACCAAACTTCGCATTTTAAAGGCAAGATACTCTGGATTAAACAATTTTAGTATCAGACATGTTTTTGTTCGGCCTACCTAATATTAGTGCATATATCTCATGAATTATCATTTAGGTTTTTGTTTCATATTTACTTCCTCTGTAACAGCTCGAAAACGAAAATTTTATGACTTAAAGTTTCTACTACAAACAAGCATATCAAAACATTTCCCATAAAACTAGTAAATTTATTTAAGTTTATAATTTATATATAATGAAAATTGCTTAAATTTTATATATATATCTTTTCAATGCCATATTTAAATTACTAAAAATATTGCGAGCAAAAACAAAAATTTGAAAGAAAATATAGAAAGGCGAACCAGTATCTTTACTATTCTATTAAAAAAATCTATTCTTCATCAGATTTTCATGGATCTGAATATTTTAAGTTTTAATAGTATCATAAGTGAGCAGAAAATGCATAAAGTACCATCAATTGTATTTTTCAAATTTTTAATTGAAATAAATATTGGCGTTTTCGAGGTATTTATATTTCACGGAGAAAAAATGTTTTATAATTTCTAAAGTGAAGGTTGAGACCATTACTTTAAAGTTTTTTAATCATTTTTCAACTACCTTGCGATTAAAAATGTGTTTGGAACTATTGAATATTTTAAATAACTCAATAAAAAACGTTTTAAATATTCAAAACAATTCAGCGAATTATTCGAAAGCTGCCAAACTTTAGCCACAAAACTGTGTGTGCATAATTCTACATCGTTTGAAAACTATTGTAATTTTACTCGAAACGCCTGAAAACAAACTTAAATTCCCAAATAACTGATCGAAAAATACAAATGCAATTATGAAAGTGATTGAAAAGGTGTTAATACACTGCGTAAACTATTTTGAATAATTAAAAGTAGTTCTAAACTCGAAACAGATTTTCAATTTTTTACGTGGTTATTTTTACAGTAAATGTATTCCTTCCATATTTCAAGTAATTTGTTTCATAGAGTTTGAAGTTCTTTGATATTTTTTATAATTGTGTACGGCCTAACAAAAACTTGAAGAATACATACGTATTTTTTTATCTTCATATATCACAGTTTATCTTTAAAAAAAAGGTATGTACTACATCCGCGATACACACTGTACAGAAATTTATTCATACTCTTAAAGTGCAAAAGAACGTTGTCCATCGAAAATATTTTACCAAATAATTTGAGTTCTTCTTTTTTAACACTTTTCGAAGTTGATAATTGATAAAAACGTAACTAGATACTGGACCATTTTAATATTAATCTTGATCATTGAAAATTTTAAAATGCTGAGAGCATATTCTGGATAAAAAAAAATTCCCGAATTTTCGAATCGAAACGTACATATATTTTTTATTTAGATGTTTGCATTTGTACTTTCCGTGAATGTTAACGTATTCACCTTTTTATTTCTATTTTCCATGAAATTGAAGCATATACCTTCGCTGTTTCATGGTTTTCAAAACCAGAATTATCTATGGTTTACTGTTGCTTTTTTCAAAATTATTTTATGGACTCTCGGTTGTCTTCCCTTTTCTATCACTTATATCTTTTCTATGCTCACTGCGATGCATGACCATAAAATTGATCATTCTTGGCACTTCCCGTTAATTTTGAGTTGATTTCAAATGAACTAATTTGGCTGGTACTCTGATAAAGGAAAATAGTGTCGTAAAAATAGAATACGTAGAGAGGTGTAAATAGGAATAAAAGGTAGAAGGTCGGAACCCAAGGAAAAGAAGCTGGTCGGCCATAACTGCTGTTCTGTCCAGATCTTCTTCCGGTCCGCGATGTGCGCTGGTTGCCTCCCTTTATCAGTCTATATATTGTGGCACACTGCGGAAGAAGGTGGTAGATAATCGAGAGCCATAGAGGAGAGGTAGTTGAAGCAGAGGGAAGACTGATAGGCGTAGTAGTGGAGACCAGTACCTAGGTTGAAATATGGGGGAAGTTCTGGATGGCCAGCTTGGCCCCTCGACATCTGCGAGTTCGTGGGCAAGCTCCTCCAGTATTGGAAAACGGCTAGCTACATTTTGGCTATCGTTTGAAAGGCGCCCCTCCACGCTAGGCCAGTCCAGGGTAGACTACCGGCATGCAGTCAGCTCATACTAGCTCCGAGTTGGAGGCTAGGCAGCTCGGGGCCGACGATTCGCACAAAAGTAGATTTACCCGAAAAATCATATATTCTTTAAAAAAAAAAATTCTCTCTCATACAGCACAAGGGAGCTCACTGTACCGTATAGGCGCACTGCCCTGTCACGAGCAAATGCGAACAGGGCAGCACGCGCTGCGCCATTCCACTGCACTGCGCATGACCACCCGTGGCTCGCTCGGCCACGCCGGTAGTTGAGGCATCCATGCGGGATGCTCGCAGCGCAGTTATACAGCTAGGTGAGCGCGTCCATTTTCCCTCCATCACGAAGTCGAGAAAGCGGGGCGTTACACTATTCCTTCTGTAGTTACGCTATACTATTGTACTGAATTTTATTCTCTCTTCGCTTCCAGATAGGAATGTAACGCATATCTCGTAGAGCTGACTATCCAGCACTAGTGAATAGCTACAATCTAGGTTAACCAGCGCCACTTGATTCAGTGAATACCACATCAGCGTCAATGAGGACGACTTGCGGGCCAGCGTCTGCAGGGAGGAATTTTCCACACACGGACTGGCATACATGGTGGATTACCGACATAAAAAAAAGGCTTGGGCCTGATTGTAGGCAGGAAAATATATCGCCTACAGGCGAAGCGAAGGGCTTGGTGTTTGGGACTGGGAGGAGCAGTGTACATCCATTTCAGAAATTAACAACTCTTCGAAAAGAAGTCAGTGCATGTGTATTTAGTAGTTTTCCTTTTCTCATGTGAAATGACGTTAGCTGTGTAGCCCATAAAGACGAACGGGCATCCCTTTCAATAACGCTCTGATTTGCAGAAGTTACTGTAATGTAGTGCACAAGCTATGGCTCAATATTCAGAAATATGTGTGCGAGTTCAAGAAAATTACTCAAATGTGTACAATCGGGGTTTTTTGTGACGGTCCATTTCGTCTGTCAAATCTTCCAAGCGATTGCGGTAGGTCCATTCAGGACGCATGGTTATCACGATTTGGCTCATATCTCAGCAACCGTTCGCCTTCGCCCAGACTGACCTATAAAGATGACAAACTTGAAACGACTAGTTTTCGAAAATGTTTGTGCGAAACTTTTCAGAGGAGGGTTCATCGCATTCCTCGAGTCCTCAGATTTTTAGGAGTATGCGTAAGTCCCATCGTTCCGTTGTACACATTTGAGTAAATTTCTTGAACTCACACACATATGCTGTAACCCTTACTGATTGCGCACCAATCGCACCGATAAAAATAGTACCAGGTACATTTATGTTACTCATAGTCTGCAGCTATGAAATTATAACAAGTTGGTACATGATAATGTACTGTCGCCACACTTAAGAAATACAAATTATTTTCTCCGCATGTGATCCGCTTCTTTCAAACGCGAGGTCAGATGGCCCAGATTTTTAAGAAAAAGCCGACTTCGGCGTCGCCCGACAGGGAATGACTTGACGATTGTTCTGAGTCCTTCTGTTTCGCGGCGGCTTACTCCGACTCCCCCATTCACTGGCGTTTTGACCAAAATTCAGATGCTCGATTAATTCTGCGTCTGCTGCGGGTGGTGAGGTTGAAACTGAGGAGGAGGCCTTGGCCTCCGTTCAGGCAACGGCGACGGGATGAATGAGAAGCCCATCTGCCATACAACATGATGTCCTTCAACGACTTGCCATGTAGAAAATCCCTCGTGGCACCGCCATACCGTAACGAATGTAGAGTAAAGCCCGCATCGAAAAGATGCAACCAACGAAAACTACATTGCAGCCATGAGGCCAACTGCGGATAGCTCAATGGAACTAATCGCTCCTCTGATCCACCAGAAAACTATTTCTCGCACCAAAAGTCTCAAGATCGTGATTAATTCCGGCGAATCGAGGCTCAAAAATCAATTAGAGCCATTTTAGCGTTCTTAATCAACAAACCAGCACGTGTACCATTGTAATCGGCGCTCCGAGGGTCCTCAGGTAGAATTAAGTCTTTCTTTTTCATCTGAAGCAGTTCACCTGCACGGATGTAACCATAAAACGCCAGAATGATTCCAATGGAGACAAGAGCCAGCCAAGCACGCAAAAGGGTGCCAAAAACTACATGTACCATATCCAATGGGAATGGTGGTGGCGACCTTGACGGATTTACCTTGTCACACCCTCGCAAGGCTTGTCTGGTATGCAGTAACGAGCCTTTGAGTTCAGCATAAAACAACTCAAGACCACACATGACGTTCACTGCGGACTGACGTGCACCGATTCGGGGATCGTCATCACACAGGAAATCACAGTACTTGACGAGGTATAAATCCAGTTGTAGCAATGTAATAGCACCAAACGCTGATCTTCGAAGTCAGTCCATAAACTTGGTGGTTGCCGTGGTATAAGCGCGAAGAGTCTTGGAACTCATCGCCTTTGCTCTTCACATTCCCAGAATACACCTAAGATTTCTCAGTGTTCGTTTAGGGTACGAAACCCCGTCTCTTGTGTGTGGCACGGAAAGGTCCATCAGCAGGGTTCATTTTTGATGGAACACAGTACAGATCTAGATGGATACCCGTGAGTATGAGCAGGGCGCTAACTTGTCTGCAGAGGCGGTTCAGAATTTTCGATGAATGACGGCCCTTGGTGAGAGCTCCCAGCACGGAGATGTCCTCCACCGGCAGCTTTAATTGGTGTCCTCGAGTGGTTTTCTAACGTCCCATGTGCGGAATGGCGATTTTCACAGCCCCTAACTCTCAAACATTAATGCGTTCCGAGCGGACGCGCCACGCGCTGGAGATACCTGTTTTGAATTCCATCGAGCCGACGGCGTCGCGGAACTAATTTCAAACACGGCCGGCCATGCCAAAAACGAACTCCTGTGGGTGCCCCGAATCTTCCGACCGACCAGAGCTGGTGGGTAGGAAGTTGGAGTACCAGCCTTTGCGGACACGGGTCTTATCCATCGCAGCAACTACCTCCTTTTCATTTTCGAGAGGTATATTGCAATACACCACCTCCTAACGTAGAAGCGTCAGATGCATAGACCCGGTTTGATAAAGGTCGTGAGAAGTCAGCGTACATTATCGGTAGAAAGTCGGCCTATCGTTGGGTGGCTTCAACATATAACTCTCTGATAGCCGGAATATGTCTTCCGGGAAGAGGATCTCTGAAAGATCCGCGGTGAAGGCTCCATCAGGGTCCGGGACGGCAGCCATGTGTACATCCAGTAGACAATAATCGCACCGTGAATCCCCGGTGATTTATTCAAAGACAGGGTCCGTTTGAACATCCCCGTCCTTTTCAAGAGCAGCCAGGCGCCTCACCGATGCACCCAGCCGCTCCCGGTCCTCCTCGCGCAGGTTTCCGTGCTTTTCAAGGGGTTTCTTCCCGTCTTGGAGGTCCGAAGCACCTCCCGACATCCACCTCAGGGCATGAAGGAGCCTCGTGCGAGTCATCTGCTCGCATGCCGAATTTCGCAGGGGGAGCGGGTTGGGCCTTTCGTTTGAACTCTTCTTCAAATGCTGAGAACCAACTCGGTCTGCTGCGTCGCTCCTCCTGCGATGCCCATAAAGCCCAGATGCTTCACAAAGAACGCGCCGCACTCCTTCTTGTCAAGCTGGAGTGTATTCTCGTAAATTACCAGGCGCCGCACTAGCCGCTCTTTGGACATCGACAGGAGGAGATGGGCTGGGTGGAATTCGTCGAGTAGAGCAGCCAATACCAGTCCCGTGCTCGTGATCTCTCGGGCCATGTGGCTTTCGTGTGTCTCCATCTTCACGGATACCGCCTTCGACACGATTGACTCGAGCCACGTCTTCAGCTCGCCGTGCTAGAGCCACCTCGAAAACTCCAGTGGCGTGATCCGAGAGGTCGCAGGGAATATGACGGCTTGGTTGATGCGCTCCTCGGGGTGGATACGGCGAACCGCTCCTGCCTCGAGCTTTCCTTCGCAATAGCCCACGTCCTCATTTAATCCCTTCGCGCGATAAACCTTAGCGACCACTTGCTTGTTCTGTTCGTGGTAGCTCTGAAGCTTTTTGAGTTCGGAAGAGGTCTTCACCTCAAGGCGCAACGGCTCGAAAATATTCCACAAGGAAGCACCCCTTGGCGAAGGATTTTCCGCATCTCTTTCGGGAGGTCGCGGTACGTGGGCAGATGAAAAAATCCGGTACACGTCCGCTTTACTTCGGCTCCTTGCGCCCTGGCTATTTCACCACGCGGTTGTTCTTGTATTTTCTGCCGGGCTTCCCGCGCATTTCGCGCGTCCCACCAGATTATATCGACTTGGAAGATGAAAACAACGAGTCTGAGGTTAAGGTTGAGGATGACCTCGACGATCGAACATTAGTCTTCTCGCGAGGGAAACCAGAACCACGCTTGGCTGCGACTGCTGCCGCCAGTGCCCCAGACTAAATGACCGGGCGAACATACCGTTCTGGATCCACCGAAACCGACATATCGGCGGCAAACGATGCACCTGACCTGTCGGAGGGAGAGCGGCTGCCGTTGGATTTTCACAGTTGGATTTTCATAATTTTGATCAACATTGATTTCCAGTCTGTGCATTCCCTGCTCTAATTGAATCTCAGTACCCCGTTGCTCGGCTGATGTTAGAGGTGTCCTCGGCTGTTGCCTCGAGTTAGTATGGTCGTCCTCACGGTCATGCCCCTGGGCAAGATCCTCTGTCTGAAGAACAGGAGGGCTTTCACGGACCACTCCAGGACCTAACGCCTGGGGGGTTTCAGCACGCTCGATGTCCAGGACTTCACTACCTCTATTAAGCAATGCAAAAAGAAACCTCTTGCATGCAGAAGCTGATGGAGACGGCGGTTCACCCGCACCACTCAGACATTTTACTAGCCGTCGGGCATCTAGTACGTCCAGCTCAGACACGACCCGATCGTCCTACAATTCTCGGAAGTGCGTCACCCTTTCTTTCTGGTCATCGGGGAATGTGCGACCGATGAAACGTCTTTCCGGACGTTTGCACCCCATAATGCCAACAAACGATTGACAGCTACACCAGGCTTGATTTTTAGGCTTATTAAACGTGCTCGGATTCCCAACACGGGTCTCCATTTCGGTGCACGTTAGCCCAAAATTGTCGAGGGCCTGCGAAATCGGGAGCAGGATGCTATGAAAAGTTTCCTGAAATACCAGAGCATCGAAGGCCCCGGCAGCTTTTATGCTTCCGTCCCTATCATCAACTCTCCCGCTCTATGCCTGTTGAACATCACCGATTATCTCGGGAATGGGGCGTTCGATTTCACGCCGAAAGAGGTAAACGGAGCGAAGCTCTTCAACGACAAAGTCCTGCGCACAGAATGGCAGTGGGGCGGAAGACAACTCCCCACATCAATCATGCTTTCCAGAGAACAGGCATTAGAGAAGGGTGAACATATCAGTGTCTGTAATTTGGCCGAAATGTCCTTCGAGGAATGTGTTCTGGTGACACAAATTCAAGTTGTGGCCGACTTGCTCATCTGGCAATTGAGACTTTTTTGGTTTCTTCAACGGTAATATTACCCGAAGCATATTCTGAATATCCTAGTAACATTTATGAGCAATAATTGCATGCTTTTTAGGAAATCCTGTTGTCAGTAAATCACTTGAACTTCTACTCGGATCTCCTGACTGACATTTCGTTGCTGCTTGATGAAATTTGTTGTTCATTCTCATAATTGAAATATCCGAAATGGACCCGGGTGGTGTTTGGTTGTGTTTAAGGCTAATCCTCGGGATACAACTGAAACCTCTGTCTTGTAACCATACGCCTTATGGTTTCTACTGAAGAACAATCTTCCTTCTGTCATTGTTTTGAAAGGCCTTTGACATGGTTGAAAAATGACGTCAGTGACATATCGTGCGTAGGGAAATATTTCAAACTTCTTGCGCTTAGTATGTAAGCGACAAAATTCCAGTATTCTTCTACAAACATAAAAAACTTGTCGAACAACTCGTCCTTGATCTTACGTAGAAAATCACGAAGAAGGAATTCAAACGTAGAAGTTTTGACACAAAAAACACGGGCCATCAAATGCCACTCTGTCCCATGTTTTAAAACAGCCAGCAGCATGAATAATACATCTTTCGCCTTAGAAAAAGATTTTCGACCTCGTCCGACGTTCCAATTTGTTGAAATGTACGGTTAAAATACGTCGTACAGTTCTTCGAATTTTTGTGGCGAAAAATCACACATTTGCAAGATACCTTGAGCTCCATTAGATTGTAAGAACATAGTGAAAATTGGACTGTCGTCGTCATCATCTTCAGAACTTCACCTTGGATTCTGTGCTGAGTATTGCTGAATCTCGGCTTCCCGCGATTCATTTGCGGCTTGAATGTGTTTTATCGCTTCACGAGAAGCCTGTGAAGTGAGTTGATGAGACATAGTGGGACTGGTTTTTAATAATTTTTCCTGCGAACATCATGAATTTTGAGGATATATAGTAACTCTCCAGGGCTGATTTTTTTATTGCTTTTAAATTTTTATACTTGCTTAAAAATAGCATAAATTGTAAGCTAGCATCAATTATTTGTGACATGAAAATAAATTATAGCTTACAATACATGTAGAACTCAAGCAGAGTACAATATATGTTCTTGCTTACATTCATTATTTATGTAAATTTATGTTGTATCTCAGAATATGAATATTTGTAAGCTACGTTTTGCATTTTGACGCGCAACATGTAATAAAAATTTCAAAACATATCCTTTGCTTTATTCCAAAACAGAACCAACAAACAATGGAAATTTTTGCGGCCTTACACTTCATTTCATGTTGCGGATAAATTTCAAACCTTTTCTCGCAGGAAAAAAACATTAAAGCTTTTCGATAAATTGGTGCTTAATGTTCCGAAATGTCTGAAACGACTATGCCTTGCTTTGGAATAATTTTATAAAAAATAAAAACTGCAATACGTAAAATAAGTACATACTGAAGTATTTTAATTTACAATATTTAAGAATACTTTTTCTTAAAAACTTATATTTAACTTAATAAATTTTATTATCCATAGAGTTTTAAAGGTAGTTACGTATTTAATGCTCCGCAAATTTAATTCCAATAATAAATGAAAACGTTTAATGCTTAAAATAGAGATCTAATAAATCCGTAAGTAATTTAATTATTAAATTAAAGGTCGGAAATAAATCATTTTTAATTATTAAAGCACTGCATTATTCGAATATTTTGACTTTTAAAATTTTAAGCAATATTAAAAATACGTTAGTACACAAAATTAAACCAATATGTATTAAAAACTCAGCAGTGTTTCGATTATAATTTCGTAGACAAAATAGTGGATGAAAATTATGTTCAATGAATATAGAAATTTAAAAAATTTTGTATTACCCTTTGCACTCTGAACAGACATTAGTGTCTATAAGCAAGGGAGTAAAGAAAACAGATTGAACACGTAATTTAAAATTCATTAAATACATAAATCGTGAATTAAATGTGTTAAAGAGAATGTTAAACTAATTAATTTATTAACTTTGTTAAGTTTCGGTACTGCTTCCCGTAATTTAAGAATGGGAAAATATTACCAAAAAACTGATATGTCCATTACAATAAAATATTTCTAAAAATTTTAGTTTTACACGACTTTTACGAGTTATGACTACAGTCAAACCCCATGAAGCGCATGGTTGTTGGTCAGCCTACAGACTATGCACTTAACAGTACTATGCACGTATGATAAGTTTGGTTCAGTAGCCTTTATTTCTTCCCGAAGTGGTCTACGATCGTCGACTGGCTCAATTTAGGTTGCTTGGCAAGCCTGACTCCCCTTTGACACTCACAAAGGGCCTTGCTACACTCTTCAGAGAGCCTGCCATGTTTCTGCAGCACAGCGCGAGCAACTGTTAGGCTTTCAAGTTGCTCTCGGTGACTCGGTAGATCGTCTTCATCGCTATCCGCAGCGGTTGTGTCGTTGCAGGAATTTTCCGAGACGCCTGCTACTTTTCGCGCTAGATCTTCCA
>JAVCKV010536125.1:0-11234 GCA_032274145.1 Herpochondria borealis | reverse complement strand
GGGGTAGCTCATACGTGCTACCAAACTACTTATCGGTACCTTCTTTATCGTCCCTCCTCCCAACCCCGGCGCGAACCCAGGCCGCTTATGTAGCGGCTGGGGCCGCAATCAATGTTGAACTTGTGGCCCAGAAACAGCCTAGGGGGCAAATCCCCTAAAACGAACTACACAGAGACATTACAGTAGACACCCTTACTCTAGATATTTTAACCTAGACGACCTCGATAGGACAACCAGGCCTATGCAAACCCCAATATTATGACCTCACCAACCATCAGTATGTCCGCCCAGCCCGGCCAATCAGCAAACGTTGCACCCAGAGTGGTAAAGTGGCGAATTGTAGGAGTGGCGATGGAGTTCGCGGTGCCGTGGGTGCTTCACACGTGTTCGATCCGCCGTAGAGGGTGCGCACGTGGCCGATGTGGAAAAATGGAATTCTCTAAATCAACCACAAAGTCGCCACCTCACTTTACAGAATGGCACATAAAAAAATCCACAAAGAGCAACTACGACAAGCTCAGAGGACTCAGTTTCCTCACATTTGCAGACTTCCAGAAACCAGCCCACCACGTGCCCACACGGGACGAGCTGCACGCCCATATACACTCCAGAATGCACCGCCGGGCCCTGAATTATAAAAGCTTCCCAAAGCGCACATGCACGTCCATACTCAAAGCTATCTCTGAGCTCTGGGAAACAGCGCGGTTTCAATGGGCGCGACAGAACAACATCACACGACGGCGCAAAAACGAATGGTACCGAGTACAGTGGGCAGCACAGAACAAACGCTCTTTCCTGAAAAGCTCCAACAAGCACCTAGCCCATCTAATCAAATCGCGAACGCCGGCGGAACCGCAGCCGCCGCTGCTGAAAGTAAGGGGGGGACCCAATACAGATGGACTGGAGGGACGAGCGCACACAGTACGCCCAACTCACGCCGACGATACGGAACCTGCTGTACATACTGATCAGAAACTCCCTCCCCCTGGGCGTGAAGAGAAGAGCATGGGGTGACTATGTACAGGTACTGTTCCCGAATTTCATTAATCAGACGGTGGAGACAGCACTCCACCTCCTGTGGGCGTTTTCCCACAGGAGGTGACGCAGTAGGCGAGTTCCTAAAACGAATACGGAAAACGTTCTTGGGGCCGTGGCGGACAGAAGCATACCTCCTTCCCACCTGGCAGACGGTCCTCATCTCCAAGGGACTACCATAAAGCGGTGCGCATAACAAAGGGGCCGACCAGGTATGGACAATTATTCGTGCAAGTATTATACGAGTGATATGGTTAGAGAGCAACTTGCGCGTGTTAAATACCGGCGTGACCGGGAAGGATTGGCGGGCGAGAGCCAACCAGGGTGCGTTAGACATCAAGGCACACCTGGAAAGTACTGAGCGGCGACTGCGACAACCTACGAGCGGCAGAATCAGAGCTTATGTCCACAGCCTAAGAGCAGGCAACAAAACGTATCAGAAAGTAAGACAAGGGACTTTGTTCCCTCAATTCAAATGAACACAACAAGCATGCAATAACAACTTGGAAAAATCCCGACAAGGGGACTGGAGCACGACGGTGACAGGTATCGCGGCATATTTTAATTAATTAAAACCTACCAATTATTTCTCTGAGATATGGCGGCTGATGCTCCTTCCGCCAGGTCCATGGGTAAAATTGAAAGAAAACTATCACAGACGCGTTGTGGAATGAACGACGGGGGAGAGATGTCAGGGAAGTAAAATAAAACGTTAAATACAACTTGATTGGTTTCAAACTCTCCTCTGTTTGATCGATAATCTCTACTTTTGCTTTTGTCGCAGGTACCCTCCAAATTCCGCGACCAAGATCACAAAACCCTAAAATTTCGCATTGTTGTCTATTAAGGGAATGTTGCATTATACATGTCAGTCGGAACAGGGCATCAGCTACCTGTTGTTTTTAATCCCATTTTTAAAATAAATAGTAAAATTGAATTCTGAAAAACGTAGACGCCATCTGGCGAGACGGCCAGATACGTCAGTATCAACAAGTAGCCCTTTCACGGCCTGATGGTCCCTGTAAACTTGTAAGAATAATCCTTCAAAATAGGGGCGGAGTATCTGGCACGCCCAGACGACGGCCAGAAACACACGTTGCGATACATAGTAGTATTTCTCTGCGAAACTTAAAGAACGGCGTCAGTAGCCGATAGGGCGTCGTGTTCTATCGTCGTGCTTTTGCAGAAGGACCACAAATATCTGATAACCCCAATCATCGGTTTTTATACCGTATGGTAAAATGGAACTAGGCAATGATAATATTGGAGGTGATGTTGATGCCTCTTCTGTCTTGTTAAAGGCGTATATTTTCTTCTGATTGAAAGGAAGAAAAATTAAAGGCTTTTACTTCTTTAGCAACGCATGCAGCGGATATCGAATGCGGGAAAAGTTCGGTACAAACATTCTATGCGCATTACACATTCCAAAGAAGGATTAAATGTGTTTCTGAGGTATTTTAAAACTCCTTACAGCCTCAAATTGTTTTGAGCTACTGCCAGCTTTCCTGGCATATATGCGTGTTCTAGAAACTCCATTTTTCTATGATTCAATTTTTTTAGTTTTATAGAGAACCCTGCGTTCCTGAGACAGTTACAAATTGTCTCTACCTGCACATCAAGAGTTTTTAGAGAATAAGATAACATCTTCTAGGTAGACGAGGCAATGCTTCGATCTAAATTTATTACGAAAAATATCCATTCTTAGTTGGAATTTCACTGGGGCGTTGCACAAACCAAAGGAATTTTTTTATATTCAAAGCGACCTTCGTGGTAGACGAAACCAATTTTGGGTCTGTCATTCTCTCTGTGATCACTCTTTTAGAAGCCGCAATTAGCGTCTATTGAAGAAAGTAGACTACCTATCCAATAGAGTCAAGGCATTCGTAAATTTTAGGGAGTGGTAAATGTCTTTTACGGTTACTTTTATTAAATCGCCTGTAGTCAACGCAGAATCGTTTCATAACATCGCGTTTAGGAACGCATAGTACTGTTTATTATAAATTTCTCATAGAATTTTAAATGGCAACAAATATCAGTTGCAGTTGAACTTCGTAGCGTTGTATCTCGCATGCATTAAAAGACCCCTATTCAGCTGAATATGAAAAGTACTAGCATCAGAATTGATATCGATCCTGTGCTTTTCTACCGTTATTATGCCTCATTCTCCTGACCACATAAAGTCCAAAGGCTTTCGCATAGTTTTAACGTGCTTCTGTTGATCATAGAGTGCCATGAGACAGGGTCCAACTGTGTTTCGGACGGACTCAGTATACTTTTGTTAGTCTTTATTAATAAAAACACATTAAACCATGTGTAGATTTTCTAAATAAGTTTACATCGCCTGTAGATACATAAGAAATATTAGAAAATACGAATTAGATCAAAGGTGCATCTATTGCTGTGCCCATGAATTTTTATTGAGTATCACCTCGCGAAGTGAGAACTTTACTATTTTTATTTAAAAATATTTAGTTTCTTTAACAACGGCTATGCATTTTGAAATGCTACAGTTGTAAGTACCGAAAAAGGAATCAGTATTTTCCAGGAGGAAAGCACCAGAAGCATTTACGGTAACATTTTAAATGGTCTCAGACAGAGCGGGTAGGCTCCTCTTTTTAGCAATGCGTACATGCAGCGGCTTTTATTCCGCCTTTGGTAAATATTTAGGTTCATCCGCATCACGGGTTAGTTTGCGAGATGAATGTCGTTGTCCGGCAGTTTGCTGCCGTCACGAGCTACGATGAGAGATATTCGTACCCAGATATTCTCTACCTGACGATCTATTTAGGTTATTCCTAGAAGAATGTCAGTAGATAACTCGCGGACTATTACGAACAGTTGGCAATTTATATGGCCAGCTACTCCTAAGTATAGGAATTATACACCTAAAACACCAATTGGATGCTCGCTAGCTGATGCATCGTTCGCAACGGCTTATTTATGAAGATTATCTAATACTTGTGATAATATATCCTTGCGGATTGTATGAAGAACTGCTCCTGTATCAAAACTGCGTAGGGATCGAGAAGGTTAGTAAAAACCCACTTCCTCTAGAGGCGTCTACCTTATAATTAAACGGAAAAAGTAAACATACCGGGTACGATAGGTAGTATTTATACGTTCGAGACGGTGGGATGCTGCGCGGATGTGCATCTATTGAAAAAACGAGGCTTTAATTTCTGATTGAGACGCCGCAGGTGTACAGAAGTCCACAGGCGAAGATTAAATCTCAAGTTTGCTCTCCTTCTCATAGTTTGTAGCAGTTGTCTCTTCAGAGAGAGAAACCGATGTAGCCGTCCAAAAACGGTTAGTATTATTACTTCTATACGGCGACCTGCAGATAGAAATTAGGTAGAGACGCCAACGTGGCTTCAGTTGAAGCCAGTTATTTTCAAAACTAAAGTACAATGACTGTTATTTACCTGTACTACCTGAAGTAGATCTAGAGGGATGAATAAAGTCACTTCTAAGATGTCCCACCTCTTAAAAGGCGTAACGCATCACAGTACCAGCCGGAGGCGAGGTAGCAGGTAGCTGCCATAGGGACTGTGATTTCACAGGCGGCCTACCAATTGTCTTCGTTTCTAGTAGACGGTTCATAGTAAGGGAAAGTAAAAGTTGAAGCTTCAGAAGCTGGTGGGGTTCCGCATCTTTCCTTCTGTCTACTACGCGACGAGTCGCTTACCAAGACTTCCCTACATGCACCCCCCATCGCTGGTGTTCTGCCGACACCCTGCTTTTGTCCATCACCGTACTTCCCGTGCTCTATTTCCCCATCAGCTACCAATCTGGGACGTGCTTACATGCTGATTTCCCCTTACCTTAGCTTCCAGGAACGGATTCTTCGGACCACTCGCCTGCACCTAGGTGCGGGACGTCGACTTTTCGGGTGTTTGATTGTTGTTTCCCGCGCTCCCACGCTGCTTCTAGCAAGGTTTAGCACTGCAAACCACCTACTTTGTCCGTGTTTAATGTCGACCACATCCTCGATTTGAATTTTTTATGTTGATAACATTCAAATGAATCGCACGAAGTTCTGTATAGTACTGTAATTATAATTTTCACAACGTATGGTTCGTGGAGCTGACTGTAGGGCTTCAAGTGGAAGAACAGTTATCACTCTTTTTATCCTCGAGTTTCAAATTTCAAACGACAGATGGACTGCCACGTTATATCTGTCGTATGACACTTATTGGCCGCGCAGAGAGATAATAATTGACGAGGTCTTTGGGCTCTTTCATCACCTCGGTGGTTGTTGTTCTCAGAAACGTTGTCTCCCCCACAAACTTCCCTGACAATTCCCAACAACCCCAACTAATCCCCCATCTTGCGTGCCTTACACCGGGCAAATGCCGCAGCTGCACAACGTTGGGCAACGTTGGGCACATGAAATCCAATCAGATGCAGAGCAGCCAGATAGTGTGGATAACGAGTCTCACAAATCCGCACAGGCCTCATTTCCTGCACCTACAGTTCCACTTGCACTAATACCCAACAAAGTGTGTCAAATTGTCAATTTCGGGACGGAATGTGCTTAAAATCTCAGAGGTATACAATAGCAAAATGGATCGTGAAATGGCAAAAATTGCAAGCAGATCTATCATTCAATAACCGGACCTATTTAGAAGCAAACAGAACGCCAATGTAGCTCAACAAACCAGATACTGGAAGTCGCGGCACGAACCTTTGGCTTCCTATAAGTAAAAGTCACAGAAAGGTAACTAACTCTATCTACGCATGCTCTGCCACAGTCAATTTCGTAAAAGTGCGCTCCAAAAAACCTGGATACAGAAGATGTCTCAAACTCAAAAAGTGGTCCACAGCTCTGTGGGAAGATATTATTCCTTACAATGATCGTATTCGTGCGACAGGCGTCACGTTTAATATTCACCTGTTTGTTATTTTGGTTCTGAAGCTGTTGACCTCTTCTCAACCTGAGCTGTACAATAGCACCCAGATAGAACCTTCTAGTGTTAAGCTGATGAAATAAATGCTATCATCTCGCTGGGTTCAAAGGTTCATGCAGGCGAAGGGCGTCGTTTGTCACATTCAAGCTGGAAATCTTTCATCCATTCCAGCAAAAAATAAAACTCATGGAGAGGGAAGTTGCGTGCCACTTTCTTTTTCTGAAGCGATATTTTGACGATATGAGTACGATTTATTATGATTTTTAATTTCTGACGAGACCCATTTTTGATATAAAAATTATTAGAGGAATTTGGCTATTAAAAAGGACAGTAGCTTCAAGTTCAAAGATCTCGTGAGCGGAAACTATGGGATAAACATGATTGTTTTTCTGGGTGTAGCATCCAATGCCTATATCGGTATTCTTCTTTTGATATTCTAGAATTTCGTTTCATCGTACATACTCTACGTAGTTCCCGATGACGTGCCTGGTGTCTTCTAGAGATCAGGACCGAAATGGTAGACGGAAAGAGGGTTTATTTGAAGTGGCTTTCATAGAAGCGAGTGCTTCAGCCACTAAGAAATAATAATAAACGCTTTCTTTTTTAGACAACTCCACCGGACACGCACTGACGCACAAGGTGAAGGAAGCATAGAAGCGGTCGAAAACTGAGCTGATATATTTTCCAGAGAATTCTACTTACCTAATTCAGTCAGCAGATTATTTTTTGATTGAGAGGATCAAGGGCACATGGAGGGTAATTTGAAACGGAAAGAGAATGTCCATGATAGAACAAGATGCCTCGTTGGATTGGAAAAGGGGATCTGATACGTTACGTAACCCTGGGAAACGGCTTTTCCTTCAGCTGGCGGTTGGTGTTGGTCGCGTTGTTGATTTTGTGAGGGACAGGAAGGGTTTTTTGTACTCAAGTAAATCCATGATTGGGTGTGGAATGGCTCGGAACTTCAATGGGAGGTGGGAGACACAGTAGCTGTTTCCTGATCTGCAAGAGATTGTCAGAAAATACAAGGGTAACTTCGAGGGAAAGCCAGTTGAGGACAGCCTTTCTTTGGATGGAGCTGTAACTGAGTCAGATTCTGAGTAAATGGTGAGGTTTTTTCTCAGTATTTTTGGCACTAAATAAGCCGCACAATTGTTGTCACCCACATAAATTTTTAATAACACTAATTAGTGTCAGTTATTTATTAGTACCAGTGGCACTATAAATTGTGTAAAAGTACCGATAAATCCATGTTCCCAATTAGTTCTTGTGACACTAATTAGAGTGAGAGGTGGACTACCTACAAGAGAACACACCGACTTGCTAAAAATAGTCAACCTCTGCCTGCCCAGTCTCGATGGGTACTGTCGAGTACCGGCCCTATTGTCTAAATGCCAAGTGGCTCGTCGTATGAGGCTAAATGGCCTCAAACGAGGTCATTCTGTAGTGGTCATTGTAGACGTTCTCATTGGCTGTATTAAGATTCGCGCATCTCGAATACCCCGCACTTTCTCTCGTCAAAGTATATATCCGGGCGGATAGATTGCGTGGTTGTTATGTAAGGGAAGAGTCGCGCTTTTCCTCTTCGGTTCCATTCTGCCTCACATCACATCCATGCCATGCCCACCACCCCTGACGAGCTCAAGACTATCGGTGCGACAGTGAAGACCAGTGCAAGTCTTGTCGCACATGCCTATGAGTCGAGGAGAATATACGGTGCGCGTTAAAAAGGGCAGAATGTCAATGTGGCAGCCTTTTCTATGCAGACAGTGCAAAAACGTAAGAGCACCGTCATGTATGCTGAGGCCGACTGGCACATTGCGCCCAAAGTAAAGCACGCACGTGTCTATTTCGCCTCACTTGAGGGCGATGATAAACCTCCAAGCGAGATCGCGCAGAAAAAGACCGCGCCGCAAGATGGAACCAAGAGAGAAAGGGTTCAGAAAACATCGACGTACCTTGTGAAAGAAGATGTCAACACGCCATCACACGTGTCTTTCACACCGAGTAGGACTGAAAATAATGAGAGTCTTTCTACCCCTCAGCCAACAGCAACAGCGTATGGCCGAATTTGGAAACCTTAACACGCCATAGACCACAAAAAGGGTCCAATTAGAACCAGATCCTGGTCAGTTCGTGGTCCAGAAAACCAGTATATTATCGACGGGTATGCAGCACAGCACATGAGGCAAATCAATATTTTTATTTCGATGTTTCCATAAATAAATCTCCTAAACATTTCAGAGACCAAAAGCGCAGGACTGCGCGAAAACTTACTAAAACATATAACAGCGGGTAAAATTCTACATTTTTTTGGGATCGACGTGTTAATGTTGTGTTTAATTATCAGATCATCGCTCACTTTAGGGAGAAAAGCGTTCAAACAACCGTATGCATCACGCCAATTTAAACTCGACATGAACCGTCACAGATTTGAGCAGCGTGTGACCGACACGTCTTTTTCGCGATTGAAAACCCGGCAATCGGGTATAGATGGACAATTTGAAGTAATTTTAACAGAATTTAACAGATATCAACATGAGAAACTAACGCCGAGCGAACTTATCTGTGTTGACGATTCCATATCACGATCGTACGGCTTGGGTGACGATTGGCACACAATCGGTTACCACACTATGTCAAGCTCGAACGAAACCTGAAATTGGATGCGATCTTAAGACGGCAAAATATGCTGAAGAAACAAAACAACGCGACTACGAAGATAACGCACAGCACAACACAGCTACTATTCTGCGGTTTGTCAATCCGTGGTTTTACTCTAACACATTTTATTGTGCGGATTCCTTTTTCGCTTCTGTGAAAATACATCAGTAAAATTGTGGGAAGTCAGCCTTCGTTTTACAGGAGCAGTCAAAACAGCAACGCGTATTTTCCCGATGCAGTACCTGTCAAGTCTTGAAATGCAACGCAGAGGTGACTGTGTCTCTTTGACTTCTCACCTTCCAAAGACTGCTCTGCTCTCCTCGCTATTGGTTGGATAGACCGCGACGGTCGCTATTTCATTGGTTTTTCTGGTATAACTACGCCTGTAACTCCAATTTACAGGGAGCAATACAGCACGAATGGTTGAAAAACCTCTAAAATGTGCTTTGCGATTCCTGTCCTGGTTATACGTGAACAGTACTACTCAGTATGCAGTCTTCTCGACAGACACAACAAGTACCATCAAAACGATTCGAACTTAGAAAAAAAGTTCCGCAACAATTCTTGGTCGATGCGTTTCAATGCATCTCTTTTAGCGATGGTAATTTTTTGATGCATGGCTTCTATATAAGACCTCACGCGACAGAAAGTTTTGTATCACGCCATGAGCATTCTACAACTAGCTGGCCACAGGCCTGCTTGATATTTCTTTTGATACGACTTACCTCCTCTCTAATGGGAACAGAAATTTGGGCTTGGGCTCTACTGTTGCCGTTGGAAGCAACTTATTCTCTGGCAATGGGATTCATTTAAGGCCTACTGTCAGGAAGAGGAAGCACAGCGATGGAGAACTCACGAATACCGCATATGGGAGAAGATGTCTTGTCTATTCCGGTACCAACAAATCCCGTTCCTTTTTCTCTGAGTGCAAACAACAGACTGGAGAGGGGATTTACATCTCCAATGTTGATAAACCCGATTGCTTCGAAAAACATCTTCACGCTAAACACAGCTTGTTCTTTGCAGTTTCAAGAATTGTGTGATATGAATATAATCTTAACCTGTGTTGGTTCGAGGTAGGCACTCGGGGCAGACGGTAGTAGCTCCAAAAAATCTAGTTTTTAATTGATTTAAAAATTGTCATTAAGCCCCCGACAAGTGTTGAACCCTTTCCCGTGGTGACCTCGGACGAGGCACAAGCTTATCTCATTCGAGGCCGCGCGCGCTTGGGATTTAGACAGTAGGCGACGAACGCAGCCGCGTCTATCGCTTTAACGGTCCATATAGGACCCGGTGCGATCGACAACTTAACCTAGGTAGTTCCTGTGTTAGGCTGCCTTTTCCAGTACGGAACTGAAATAGATTACAAAACAAATGTAGAATACTGTGCAGGGTGTGTGTTAACCGTGACGTGACTGTGCCAGGTCACATTTTACATAACCGCGATAACACCACGGTGTTGATAAGCTTGATCCGGCTTGAAGCCGAGATCATGCACCGGTACAATACAGTAATAAATTCTCGTTAAGCTGAAGCATCTATACGACCCCATTTGATAATCTTACTCACATAAATACGGCATTTTCCAAGTGCTTTGCACTAAACAAGAGTTCAGTGTGTTTCGTTTTTTGAAATGGCATTGTGTTGTCTTTTTGCAGAGTCTTTTGAACGGTAGTATGAAGCCATGATCCACGGCACAAGTCTTTCCACCGTATGTGTGGCACTGTATTGATACCTCCCCTTCATGTACAATGTCTAGTGACATTTCGAGATGAACATAACTTTCTCTCTGTGCTTGAAGCGCATGTCATGAACCCTGACCGTACCCGTAATGCGTTTCCGACGACGCATACCGACCGAGAGACTTGGTGAGGCCTTTCACAGTAAATCCGAGTTTGGGATCGAGTTGTGAGATCCGTAGAGCTTTTCGTCAATGCAAAAGGGAACAACGTGTGACTTCAAAAATGCATTGAACACTTTGGCATATTCGCTGTGGGTTGCTTCAATGTTAAAGAGAATTGACTACCGTTGTTATTTGGAGGAGTACCTCATAGATGAAAGTTGTGAGAGAAATTTTTGAATTCACCTAAAGTCAGTCCTATGAGGAATGAAAAGGTAAGAAATACACTGATTGTGGGGGAGGGGAGTCCTGTACTCGGGAGCGTCGGTATCAGCCCTTGACTCCGGTGTAGATTTACTAATTTAAATGAACTTACATAGCGCCTGAAGACATCATGTCATGACTTGTTTTATTTCATGGCACAGTACGGTACGGTTGTGGAGTGTCGATTCTCATCTACGACACCGTAGTAGTCGCGCCCATTGAGCCCGTCTTCATTTATTTCAACTGTGTCAGCAAGTGTCCGATCTTGGACCATTATTGTTAGCGTCACCTCTTGGTCCTGGTGCCACTTTGTCAGCACGCGCTGATAATAGTTGGCAGTTAATAGAGCCAGTGACTATTCCGCTATAAATGTAACGGCAGCCGTGAATAGTGGGGAGATACCTACAGAGGCAAACGGGGACTTGTCCTTTCTTATCTCGCCATCCAGCTTCCGACGAACCTACCGCTCCAACACTGCAGGCCTCTGGCCCCAATTTCACAACGGTACAGTACGGTACGGTACG